>OMLI01092267.1:0-10664 GCA_900302605.1 Rondeletia loricata
GATTTGGTTGAATTAATAAGAGGAATGTGTGTGTGTGTGTGTGTGTGTGTGTGCGTGTGTGTGTGTGTATAAGTAAGTGAGAGTATGAGCACAGTATGCTCTTGTGTACAGGGATGTGGAGAGTAAATCCACCTCCGGAGTTTAGCCACCATTTTAGCCAAAGATAAATATTCATGCAAACATAGAGTAAACATCATAGTAAAGAGTATCGAACTGATGCAAGTTACATGAGGATAGGAAAACGCTCAAATTAAGGCTTTTCTGAAGGGGTCATTGATTTTTGCTCATATTGGTTTGCCTTAAGATGATCACCAACTGGAGGTCATAGTTAATCCACCTTTTTATTTTACCTTGTGTATGTGTGCATATGAGTACATACATGTGTGTGTGTGTGTGTGTGTGTGTGTGTGTCACTGCCTGCCTGCCACTAAAGGTTGGCCCCTGTGTTCACACAAAGAGTGGAAATGGGAGGTGGGAGCAAAAACAAAGAGCTTTCCTGTTGTTTGGTTGGAGGGGGGACTCGTCCCGAACAAGGCAGAGAGAGAGAAGAGAGAAACCAGACAGAAAGTGTGTGCAAGACATTTAGCATTTCTCCCTGGGATTTCAGCTTTTTGTTTTTGGGGACGTACACCAGCTCCCATTCTATTCTAATGAGAGATTACTGCTGTTTTCCTGCCACGTTCCTGCTTTTCTCTGTTTTGAATCACATCCCTGTGGGTCAAAGTGAGGGAAGCAAGAGTGTGTGAAAGGAAAAAGAGTGGAGTGAGTGAGAGTGAGAGAGAGAGAGGAAAGGACAGAAGAGGAGAGAGGCAGTAGAGCAAGACTTGGAGGGGAAGAGGGACTCTGCTGCTGAAGGAGAAGCAGAGTTATGAAGCCGAAAATGGGACCGGCCACCACCTTGGTCGCTGTTCTGTGTTTGTGTTCTCTGGGTGTGTGTGTTCCTACAGGGACAGCCGACGCTACGCCAACACAGGTCAGGACTGTGTTTGTGTGTGTGTGTGTGTGTGCGTGCATGTGTTTGTGCATGCGTGCGTGTGTGTGTGTGTTTGTGTGCACGCGCTTCGTACCATGCAGTGAGGAGTGACAAATTCTAGTTCTGGCTGAAACATGAAGTGGTGCTCATAAGACATTATACTCAGAGCATGATATAAAAAACACAATGGGTTGAATACTTTATGGGGCAACTGTATAGTTAATGACATGATGTTAAGTTAAAGGAAATGTTCTGCTTTTTGTCTGATGATTATATTGTGAGAAAAGTTGATCTGTGCTTCTTTTTTGAAGCATGCAAATAAAATGTATCAGATTATTAGATTTTATTTATTATTTATTATTGAACCATCATGAGCACAATTCATCAATTGACTTAGAAGGTACAGAGCATATATTAAATGGAACATGTACATATTATTATTATTATTATTATAACAACAACAACAATAATAATAGTAATAATAATAATTATTATTATAAAATGAAAGATTAAAAATAGAAAATAATACTAGATAATCAGGGTACAAGAATAAAATAAATGAACAATAAAGTAAGGGAAACATGATATAAAAAAGGACAGGTTGAAACAACAGTACAGCTTTAATGGGTTCTTATAAATATTCTGTTATAGTAGTCTAACAGCATCTTGTTTTGTTATATTATCAATCACAGTGACTGAATTCACAAGGTGTCGATTTAGAAAATGTGTGTTGGGGGACTACGGTGTTGCTGAATCAAGCATGCTATAATCAACACTAACATTACTTTTGTCAAGAATAGTGGTGAAATAGTTGAAGTGCAAGAAAGTATTGAATGATGCTTAAGAAATACCGTAGGTAATTTGTATAGTGTGTGTGTGTGCGTGTGTGTGTGTGCGCGTCAGGCATCTCTGCCGGAGGTGAAGAAGGCGAGAGGAGACATTCCTGATGATCTTCCAGAGCCTGAACCGGAGCCGACCAGCCCTGCGTCGGACTTCGACAACTCATACAACTACATCTGTACGTCTTCATATTCATATCCAACAACCAGTGTAGTATTGATCGACTCTACAATAAACTGCATCATATCCATCATAGCAGAGATGGACAACATTGACCGGACCAGATCTTATTTTTAATAAAAGGCCAATATTGGGCCCAATCGGTCTAACCTTAGTCGCTATGAGCCCTGTGTCAGCCTTCACAACATGAACTATGTCTATCTGTGCGTCAAAACAATTGTCTTGCTTACACATCTGCTTACTGTTATACACCTCCATTCTTATGTTCTCCTTCCCCTCTTCTCTCATTCCCTGCTCTGCTGTATCCCCAGTGTCCAGACTAGCTGGTATGGACCAGGCCACCCACAAGCTGAACGTTGGTCACTACACCCTGGATGTTAAAGTCAGCCAGCTGCTAGACCGTCTGTCCAGGATGGACGGTAAGATGGTCACTTGGCCCGAAAACACTACTGATTAAATCCAGATCTCTCATTCTGCGTGGGCTTTTTCCCTTTGGTTCAGTGGTAGATGCTCTGCCGTGTCGGAGGTCAGAGTCAAACCTGTGTCTCTTTGTCTGGAGTGCTTGGCAATATCACGTTATTGAGGTTTCTCTCTACGCTGGTATCTTGTTACTACTCCCCTCCCCAAAAAGCTTCATCTTTTCCCCCAGTGCATTACAGTAACATGTTCACAACATGTTACTGTACAATCATGTAGTGGTAAATAAAAGGTGGTTTAACTATGACCTCAAGTCTGTGATCATTATTTGGCAAACATCCACCAGTATGAACAAAAATCCATTGTATTTTCAGATAAAAAACCTTGTCTTCACACTATAGCGCACATCAGTTTGATACTATTTACTATGTATACTGTGATTTTACGTCATATAGATTTATGTCAGCCTATAAAAGGTGGGTAAACTCTATTCCACAAATAATAAGGCAACAGTAAACATGTCATCCCCCACCAATGATTTAGTGCCCCTCTGGGCCAATCAGTAACAAATATGTCACCTTGTTTTATCTATAATTGTAAAGCCCCCATTGGGCCAATCAGTGTCGTTTTGAAAATGCTGGAAAGCAGCAGTGAGATGCATCTTTCCTCCAAGTTTTGTCAAAATTGGATCAGTGATGTCTGAGATATCTCACATGACAGATGGACAAACGAACAAATGAATTAACAAGTCAAGATTATTGGTTAGTCTCAAAGGGCTTAACAACGCCCACATTAAGAAACACTAAATGAAAAACAACACCCTCCAACCTTAACCTCTTCAACCCTGCCGGTCCAACCGCTGCACCATGCAGTGTCTTAGGTTTTAATATTTCACTCAATATGCTATAGTTTCAATGAAGCATTGGAGCGAGCAGATACATAATATGTATGTAACATTGTCATACAGTATGGAAAACATTTTTTTTCTGACTTTGAAACTACTAAAGGGGAAATTTAAGGGGAAAATCTGAGTTCAAGGGGTTAAACCCTCAATGAGAACAAGGAAAAACTCCCACAAAAACCTCAACAAATGAACAAGCGATGTGGCCAATCAGTGTACATTTTAAAATGCCAAGACACAGTGATGAGACGCATCCTTCCCACAAGTTTCATCAAAATCTGACCAGCGGTGTCAGAGATATCGTGTGACAGACAAATGAACAAATAAATGAACAAACAAACAAATGAACAAACGAATGGAAGGAGACTGATCCACAGTCGCCAGCCCAGTGAAATCAAAACTTGTACTTCATAGGTTTAACTTAGCTGGAGAGATCAAAGAAAAGTCATGAGGACTCACTCTGTACTAACCTTCAGGTTTCCTTGTTTCTGTTGTTCCTCATCACCAACATGGCAGCTAAAGTAGGGGAGCTGGAGGACAGCATCCGGGATGTCGACCGGCACAGCAAGGACAACCGCAAGGAGATCGGAAGACTGGAAGGTGCCAAACTGATGAAAACCATTATCTGTTCACATCTCTCTCTTTCACCCCCTGTATTATTGAGTTGTCTTTAACAATGATAACAATGAAACCCTGTCCAAGAGGTTGTAGAGAAGCATGGGCATCAATTGGGTATGGCAAGGTGTGGTACTCACCATATCATAGTCTAAGTGAGTCCAAATTTGATCTTGTAGTTTTTAGCATTATAATGGAGCGTAAAGATCCAGAAGCTATTTGGAAGCCATATCAAAAGGAAAATATCACATCAGGCAGCACTCAGGACCCTTGTTCCCTCTAAGATGATAGTTTGGTGACCTGCATCTGATCATTTATTAAATTTACAAGATAATAATTTCTTGTCAATCATCAGTCACTTTGTCCCCAGCAATTTAGTCGATATAAGTGGGTTTCAAAAGTTTGGTGACAAACGCAGGGACTTTGCCATAGCTTACACCACTTGAACACCAGACACAATTTCACGAGGCGAACACTTCGCCTCCGTTGTTTATGAGAGGCGAGTGACCGTGTGCTCACAGCAGGAAAGGCTGGGTGGTGATGCGAACCAGGCCAACGATGGGATGAGCAAAAGTTGACACGGTTTAGTATTATGCAAATGAGCATGATGGTCACTGCGTGAGAACCAATCACATTCAAGCAAAAATCTGGTTCTTCTTCTACTTCCTTTAGGAATAAAAGGTTCTTAGTCCCACTTTGTCTTCGAATGGAAAATGGAAGAGAGAATTATTACGGCTGTGTTGGGATTTCCCAGTTCATACGACCGTATAAAGATCTTGACGAAATAATGCACGGAAAGTGTCAGAGATTGTTAGTCTTCCTGGTGTGTAACATTACCTGAAGTAGCCTCAAATATGTTAGCTGCTAACTGGTAGGCTAAAAGTGTTTAGAGTAAAGCATAATTTCAAGATTACGTTTTCAAGACATGGATTTTATTTGGGAAAAATGAAATGAAGAAAGTGATAAAATACAGAATAGGTCTACATAAACAAATAATGTTAAACTGAGAATTTGCTCTGATGCTTGACCCAGAACACACCCAGTGAAATGGTCGTGCCTGGTCTGCATGTAGCGTTAGGGTGAAATGACACCCCTGAACCATCTCCCTTCTTTTCCTCTGCCTCATAGGTTGCCAGAAGGGGCACAGGGTGGGGTACAAATGTTATCTGGTCTACCGTAGCTATGAGGACTACGCCGGAGCGTCCAGGAAGTGCCTGGAGCGCGGCGGACACATGGCGATGCCCCGCGACCGCAAGGAGCAGGAGGCCCTGGCCGACTACGTCAAGTCCTTCTTCCACCCGGGGAACTGGCCCGTCTGGCTGGGCATCAACGACCTGCGATCCGAGGGCATGTACCTCTTCGATGACGGGACGCGAGTCACGTACTTCCAGTGGCGCAAGCACTTCCTGTCCAGCCAGCCGGATGGAGGGAAGCGGGAGAACTGTGTGGCGATGTCGTCGGACGACGGGGACTGGTGGGACCACTACTGCGACCGGAACATGAACTATCTCTGCGAGTTTGACGACAGGGTGGCACTTTAAAATGGACACTTTTAAAAAAATAGCATATAAAGTAATTTTCTCTCTTGCTATCCTATCCTAAACCATGACCTCCAGTCGATGATTATGATAAGGCAAACAACCATCATTCTAAATAAAAATATACTATATTTTCAGAAAAGCCTTCATTTATGCTTTTCCCCCCTTAAAAGACACTAGCTTCATATAACTTACATCAGTTTGATACTACTTACCATTACCATTTCTGATAATGTATTTGGCAATGGACTGTAGACCGGAGAGGAAAAGACATGAGGTAAGAAAGGTGAACTTGAGCTTGAAAGGTGAGATATTAACCCCCATTAACATTTTCTATGACAATGTTTAAATGTTCAAGTTGAAAAATACTTTATAGCACAAATATATGTATTGTTATTTAAGTTATATATTGAACAACATTGTATTTTAGTCAGATTATATAATAACCCATTCAGTTGCACTGATATGAATCTAAGCCAGTAAGACTCAGCGATGTGATTCCACATCTGGAATTCAAAACATTTTGTCCAGAGTTAACAAAAAAGGGAAAATATGAAAAGCCAGAGGTGTTCCTTCAGAATCAGCACATACCTCGAACAGAACAAACTCAAACCAAGTCAACTAAAGGACAATCTCCTCTGAACATGCATATTACAGTATATTTGGGCTTGCCAGGTTTCAGGCTACTCTGCCTATCAAGCTCTCTCCTGGTCAGGGGAGATGTTTAGGCCAGCGAGGTCTTGGGCAGGGCTTGTCTGCCCTACAGTGTTAAACGTTTCTCTGGGAAGCATAGGCTAACATTTTGGGGAATTTAAGTCTCATTGCTGAGTCTACTTCCATAATAATTACACATCATTATATGTTAATGTACCTTGGATCAGACTCTTACAGTAACAATGATGATGCACATATAAGGCTGAAGGTAATTATTTTTGCTAAATGTTTATTGAAGGTTGACGTGATTCACAGTATCATTTACCCAGCAGTCATCAAAAATCATAAAATGAGTTTGGAGTATTCAAAAGTTTGCTTGATTCATCATATCAGGTAGGTTAGTTTTAAAAATGAAAACCACACGGCAAAAATAATCAATTGTGTCCAACCATTTAAGATAGTTGTTTTGCACAGACCACATGTGCAGAGCATTAGAAATCACATTAGAAAAATTACACATCCATTAGGTGTCATACTGCTATTTGGACCCACTCGTTCCGATTTTTCTCAAATGTACATCAAAAACGTTGGCGCTGAAATTGATTGTTGCTTGATTGTTGATTGCAATATCCCAGATCACCTTCTGGTTCAGGACAAACACCTTCTCAAGATTTTTTCAGCAGCTAGTAAGAAAGCTATAACACGTAAGTGGCTACAGAAAGAACCTCCAAAAAAGACTGAATGGATAGAACTTCACAATATTTATGACATGGAGAGACTGACCTTTTCCTTAAGACTATGTAACGACAAATTTGTCAAATATTGGGGAAAGTGGATCTTGTATGTTTACACATGAGCTGTGTATGACCCATTTTATAATCTTAATGTGTAATAATTTCATCTGTATACCATGATTGTAAAAGCCGTTATTGTCTATTGCTTTTCTGAATAAAAGTATTTTAAAAAATCCAAAAAAGGGTTAAACTTTCTGCATCCGCCAGTTAAACAACAATTAAAAACAGGACTATTTATGACACACAAGATCTCAGATATTGTGAGGCTGGATTATTACATTATTACACAGGCACAAGAGATTTTTATATTTTGTGCAACTGATATACTCATGGCTGTCTAAAGAGGTGGTAAAACATTATCTGAATCCAACATGAAAAGATCAGATCTGAAGCACAAGAGCTTACAAATCTTATTTTCTGTTCCAGTAGAAACCTTAAAGCTGCACTGGGAAGAGTTTTATGTAAATATATACCTGTATTATCAGCCAAAATCACAAACTGGTGCTACAACAGAGAAGATTTTCATCTCCACCCCCACCAGCCACTAAGAAGAAAGTTAGGTCAGAGAAGTTTGCAGTTTACTGATGTCATGTTACATGATTTGTGGGTAATGAAGTCCTTCAAACATAAAAAAATTAAGTTATCGCTCGCTGCCATTTGGGGCCGCCAAAGTGCAAAGTTGCCTAGTGCAGGTTTAAGGTAAGCCTTAATAAATGGTACAATCTCTCCAACATGACAGACCTGGTTAAAAATGCTAAATTGAAATAATTTTAAATACATTGACAACTGAATCAATCAAAGTGTCTCAAAATAAAATTACATTTACCCATCTGCCCATTAAAAGTAGCTGAATGGATTTCAGTTGTAATGCAGCATTGGTCAGCAATGGTATTACTCATTCAGAAATGCTGCCATCACAGCACTGATACAAGAAGAAGATCAGTTGTCTTTGCCACACGGTTTTGCATCGGTCACACCTCTTCATGATGTCATGAGTGTGAGACGTGACGTCATCAACGTGAGCCAAAGATCTGCTCTCCTCCTGTGGCGTCAGTGCCATGCTAAAAAAGAACCCACTTTACCCCAAACCAACCCCTGGCCCTGTGTGTATATGTTTCTATGTATGTCTGTATGTGTACATTAGTGTGTGTGTGTTCATATATCTTCCATAGGGGTTGGTCCAGATATCTGTGTTTCTATGCAGAGTTGGTAGAGCAGCCTTCAGTATTCAGGGTCTCCAGAAGGTCTGTCACAGTCGGCCTGTCCAGAGGGTTTTTAGATGGGTGGGACAGGAGGACCTTCCCTGCCTCATTTAGCAAAAAGTCACCTCCCATCTGAAAACACATTAAGATGTTTATCTGTTAAAGGTGCTACATGTAGCATTTTTAAACATCAATTCATCAAAAATCATTGTAAAATGTATTGATACCTTGGTATAATTACCGTAAACAAATGATACCATGGTGGAGACGATTGGTAGCCTCTATCTCACACCAGTGGTACTGTTAGTGCTAGTGTTTCTCTAAATTAAAATCACATTTCTCATTGCTTCCCCTCCCCCTTCCTGGCGTCTTTGTCTTTACTGAAGAGGATAAACATATTGGAAGTGGTTTTTCCATCGGCCTTTCACTCCTTCCACCATCTGCTATTGCCAGAAACTCTGAAAGCTTTAGCTCAGTTTGTACTGGAGGAACAGCGCCCT
Source organism: Rondeletia loricata (assembly GCA_900302605.1). NCBI lineage: Eukaryota > Metazoa > Chordata > Actinopteri > Beryciformes > Rondeletiidae > Rondeletia > Rondeletia loricata. Next base: position 8,615 of record OMLI01092267.1, read on the forward strand.
CTTCCTGTTTTGTGCTGTAAAGCAATCTAGAAGATTTAGCTCAAAATCCAGCCTGGTGGCACACATTGTAAAATGCAGTGTAGAGGCTGCAACTTTTCAGTGATGATCTCATTTGTTTACAGTAATTATACTAATGTCTCAAAATTAATGTGGTAATGATTTATTGATGTTAAAATGCTACACATAGCACCTTTAAAGATGAGGCTTTATAGTACTGGAGTGTGATTTAAGGGAAAACTGTGAACCACAGACTTATCACTTCATCAGAAACAAGTAGTGTAACAAATTACTATTTCAAATTCAGTAATAATATCAGTTACCAATCAAATAAGTTGTAACTTTTGTTAACACCAAACTATATCCTACTCTCATCCAAATATAAATTTTCTTCAAACACTGAGCTAGCTTAGTTTAGAAATGGCAGAAAAGTTGACTTTCTCTGGGTGGATGTAGTCCCAAGCTGAAGTGAATGGTATTTTCTAGTAGTATTTACCAGCTGAAAGCTGAGGTGAGCGGTATTTTCATGTAGGAAGCTCTTATCTACCGTCTTTCCCAAATTACGTGAATGCAGAATCAGATCCTACAAAGTAAATTGCCTTGACCATTTCTACCTGATAGATGTCTTCCAGCAGGTGAAAGGGGATATCAGGGAAGTCTCTGCCCACAGCCACGTACTCAGCATAATGCAGCAGGTAGCTAAACTTCAGTACCTCGGCATAGGACGAGCCCAGGCCAAAACCCCTGTAGATCTGTGGCAGAATGTACATTAGACACGTGTATCAGAGGAGGCTCGTCCATAGAGGACAGGGAGGACGGTCCTGCCCAATAATTTGAAAAAAATAAAAAACTAATAAAGATTCTATAAAAATAACAATGTAAAAAGAAATCGCCTTCAAATCCATTTCTAAGCATCTAGGATACACAAAACCCTATTGCCAATGTTAAAGTCTCAACAGCGCCTCAACTGTCTGCTCTGCAATGGGAAAATGTATGGGGAACATGTAAGGGAGGACGATAGCTGTCGTCCTCCCTACAGCGCCGTACACATCCATTCAAATGTATTTTTTGGGCAGATTTGATTCTCTCCTATCTTTTCCATGTTAAAATTGACTGCTAAGGAGGTCGTCCTCCCTAAGCACAATGGGCCAATCAGTGGTCAGAATAAAATAATGACATACTGTACATCCAATTAAAATGTAGAGGGGGGAGGGACATGGACATGCATGACAGTGAGATGACACCGGGCCCGTTGTAGTGAGATTTCGACATTGAGAGAGAGACACTTAGAGACAGAAGCGTTTAATAAAGTATACAATAGTTGTGCAAATGTAGTTTTTTTTCAAATTGAGAGTAGTAGGTGGTGGAAATAGTTGTGCAAATTTAGTCATCTTCCGAGGCGACGAGTCGTCTTCCGAGGCAGCGACTCATCTTCCGAGGCTTATAGTGTCCGAACGCGAGTAGACACAAACTCGAGACCGATATGGTTGCAAAGAGGATATAGCTTTCTGTGGATATATTTAACATCCATGTGGAACAATAGGACGAGACGTGGCAAGCGTTTTAAAGTGCGTTTCTGATTGGAGATTTACTTAATGTATTTCAAAACCAAAGCAGTCGTAAATATTAACTTAATGAAATAACGAATAGGAAAAAAAGCAGACATCCTATAATAAAAGAGAGAAAGAGATAATTTTGTTCACCCATAGTTTGGCCATCTCAGGTGCAATCGCGCTGAAACTTTCAGGACATGTAAAGAGCTCCCCGCCGGGTGACCTAACGGAGCCAGAATTTTCATTTTTGTCTTTGGGGCCGTGCGGGACTGTTATCAATTTCAGCCTATCACGGAGCCTCAATTTCAGCGTATCGCGGAGCACTATGCCCTTATTTGGACTATGCGCGCGCGCACACAGACATTTTATCCAGCCACAGCTTGGCCATTTAACATGAAACTTACTTACTCCACACTTACTGGACACGATCGCGCTGAAACTTTGAAACTTACTGGAATTTACTCGACACTAAGGGGCCGTGTCCACAGAAAGCCGAGCGG
>OMLI01092268.1:0-19422 GCA_900302605.1 Rondeletia loricata
TCATTACTGTTGAATAATGCCACACTGAGACACACACACACACACACACACACACACACACACACACACACACACGCATGCACATCTTCGCTGCAATTTTCACAACAACAGAAAAGATGATATTAAAGAGATACCATGATTGGATTGTGGTGAGTAAAAATGGCATAAAGTAAATCTGATTTAAATTCACAAAAAAACAAAAAAGACAAAGGAAATAACAAATGGACAAAACATTTTTCTTAGAACTGCCACACTGAGCTGTGACTGCCACTGTATGACGGAAACGGGTCAAATATCAATTAAAAAATGTCTTGTTCCAACAAGCCCCCCTACCCGCCAATCTATGTATATCACAACATGGGTATTAGTACTTCTTAATATGTCTCAAATCATAATTCATTTCTTGAGATGCTGTTGTTTGTTTAACATTATCAATATTAGACCACATATGGGCCTGTCTGGTGTCACTCTAGACATCAAATCCTAAGTGTTGACACATATTTAGAAATTAAGGGGCCATAGTGCCATAATCTTCTTACTGTGGCTGATATGAGAAGGCAGGTCTTTGGAAAAATCCATGTCATAACCCCAATTAAAATTAGCTTGAGCTTTGTGTCCCTGGCAAAATCCCACCCAAACACGTACAAACCCTGATTACTTTGAGGAACATGCAAAGTGTCTCCATGGACCTTGGATGGACCTGGTCCTACCGATAACCTTCAGCTCTATTAGGCAGGGGCACACTAATCTCCTCTCTATTCTATTCTATTTAAATGGCTGTAACCAAGCCCAAACTTGTGACAAATTAACACGGGTCGTGAAGAACTGAAGAGAGAAAAGGTTTGCTGTTCATCTTCAGATTTGGCAGGGATGTGTGAAATGGGACATGACAGAGGACTTGATGTGTTGATGTGATTTGAAGTGTAATCTCTTTACAATCGACTATCATGGGATTTGTATGGAGTTCTTCAATTCCACATTATGGCCCATTGAAAGATTTGAAGACTTTAATCTTGTCACCCAACATTTAAAAAAAGAGTTACGACAGGTCACCATACAGCATAAAATGTATTTCTTGTCTATTCAAATAGTAAATAGGTTTTATACGCTTGGGCGAAAATGAAAATTGTTTTCCAAGAACTTTTTGCATTGAAAGTGTAATTATTTCAGTTGTTAAATAAATTCTGCAAAAATACTGTACCCATTCCTTACCTAACTTTGTTGGAGTGCGCGACAGTGCGTACAATCCAAAACCATGTCTAAAACTATCATTTCTGTTGGAGTGCCATTTTGGGAAGGAGACTAAGAAGGACCTTAGCATAACAAATAAACAATACATCTATATTTCTATGTAACAAGCTGCCCCATTGTGAGCATCTATGGGACACAGGTTGTAATCCCCATGAGGCGAAAAGGACAAAACAAATGAAGTCACTAGCCCACCAGGGGAAGGGAGGGAGAACCTAACAAAGCAAAGATTAGGGGGAGTCAATCCTGACCTTGTTTTAAAGGGATGCACCCCCTCAACCCAACACGCACACACACACACACACACACACACACACACACACACACACACACACACACACACACACACACACACACACACACACACACACACACACACACACACACACATCTCCTCTTAAGGGGTATCTGCTTTGGTGGCCTGTAACACTCAATATGTCGGGGTTCATGAACAACATTTGCTGTTAATTGATCACTACTCCTGCAGGCCGTTGCTGTGAGTAAGTGTGCGTCTTCTTAATCAACTTCCCGGGGTAAATAACAATTTAAAAATCATTAAGAGATGGAGTGACAACTTAATTTTGCTTGTGGGTGAAAATATTGTATCTCCAAAATGTCAAACTTTTCAGGAACTAAAGAAAATACAGCCTTGTTTTTAGCTTGACAACCATGTGTGTTTGAGGTTATCCAATTAGTTTTTAAAGGGTTTCATAAGCCCAAGTTGATTACCTAACCTATGGAGGAGCATGAAGATATAACATGAAGGTTAGAGAAGTTACAGATTTCTGGCAGTGGGTGGTGGGGGGTCAGATTCCAGTCCCTGTAACTTTAGCTAAGCATTACGGACTTGTCTGCGCTCTTTGCTGTAATTTACCTTCTCTGGCGTTTATACCAGTTTATACCAGTTTAAGTTTGTTTGCACATGTGCTTGTTATAATCCAGTGGGTGAAAATGGCTGACCTATATGACTAAGACATAAGAATAAGAATAAGGGCTCCAGGGGTCCGAGCAAAATAAGGCATAGTTTAATTTTAACTTTTATTTCACTCACTAGTTAACGCCTCACCGACAGTATAATCAGTTGGGCTGTATAATTCTATGCCAAGTCATATCTAACAATAAAAATGGGGATTTAGGATAAAATCATATCAAATTGAGGGTCCTTGATATGAAAAACATTTGGGAACCCCTGATCTGTGGTTCATTTGTCAGTTGGCAATGGGAAGCATAGGGAACCAATGCAAAACTGCAGCAAAGTAGCCGTTCTGATCTGACTCAGACATATTCACAAAAACTATAGATGAGAAGACAACAAGAGATACTTCTTACATTCCTAAACATTTATCAGCCCATAATTTTAGTGTGCAATCACACTGGGGTCGTTTCCTGTAGTTGGATGGATTACATTCTCACTCCTACAGAACCACACCACAGTTCTCTTGGAAAAGGACTGAGACCTGCATTTTCAGGTGTCTCGCTGTTATTTGGTGCCACCTGAGTTTTAATGGTATTGTTCTTACCCGGCCAAATGAACCAAACTAAAGGAGGAAACGCTCCAGAATTCAAACATGCTCCAAACATGCTTGCTGTGCTTAGTATGGCTGCTGCTGTTGGAGAGACTGGTGTGCACAAGAATATAAGGTGGTATGGTGTTGGGTGAGGGGTGGGGTGGCATCAGGGAGTTTGCAGAGGGGAGTAGAGAGTGTGTCTTCTTAGGAGAATGGCCCTGATAGGAGATGCACACAGCAAGATTATTTGATACAAAATCCTACAGCCAGGCAATGTGCTAAAACAAACTCCACATGCGAGATAAGTTCAATTTAGAAAATGACAGAATGGGTATTCAGAAAGATGAGGGAAGAAACCAAGAAAGCAAGAATGGCAAACATTCAAGTGGAAAATAGTTGAAAAATGCTCACTGAATCACTGGTTCTCAACCATGTGCCACTAGCTGGGATGACATTTTTTTCCGTATTTTTTTGTTAGTTATGATGTATCGTATTAGAAAAGCTGAATAGCTAAATTTGATGAAATCTCACATCGCAAAAACGTTTTTACGCTTCATGAAGTGAAAAATGACTTTGTCACTAAAGAAATGATGCGATCAATTGCAATGGAAACATATTTGTTGAATAAATAATGTCCACCATCACCTGTATACGGTGCCCATTGTGGTTGTATGAACATTAGTTGGCACATAAGAATATCAAGTGCACTTCTTTGTTTTGGTCTTCAGAAAGCATGAAATATGACCAACATTATCTGACACTAAAGAACAATAACAACCTGCCCAATACTAAAACATTCTTGAAAGACTTCCTATTTTCCCTTGGATGTGGGTTTTCTGGACAGTCGGGAAGCCCATTTATTCGCTTCAACCCAGCTGATGGAAACTACTGCACCTAATTCACATTACATTTGTTGTGACATTTCAAAAGTTTCTGTAAAATTCACTTGACAGTTGGATGGAAATGTAGCTATTAAGGCCCAACAGTCTGCAGGTTTTCATTCCAACCAAACTCTACAGCAGCTCAGGTAAATGATCAACACACATTCAACCAGAGGAGGAAGTAATCAGTGAAATGAGCTGCTATAATGTTTGGTTGGAATGAAAACCTGCAGACTCTTGGACCTCCATGGCACGTGGCTGAGAATGACTGCACTAAATGAAATGATCAGAAAAATGGCACACGCAAAAAAACTAAAACTACTAATCTTGCATCTCGTATGGCGGCAGGCTCCCAATTTTAAAGAGACGAGAGAGAGAAAGAAAGAGAGAAAAAAGGGGGGAGAGTGACAAGAAAAGCACAACAGAGCAGAGTTGCAGAGAGCAGACACCTTCATCGGCCTCGGTGATGCCGTGGGGAGAACAGATAGGGAATGACAACGAGAAGAGGCCTGGGCGCAACAATCCCGGCAGAAATGCTCTTCTGGAGGAAAAGAGGATACATGGTAAAACAGTGGGTCAAGAAGCAGCAAGAAACACCAAACCAAGAGGGAGAGGATAGGAGACGGATCACACCTCAAGGCTTTGACAGACACAATGGCATGGACAGATGCAACTGCATGCACGCCTACACTGTTAGGTCTGCAGAGACTCAGTCACAAACACGCACACAATCAGAAAGAAGAAGAAGAAGAAGTGACAATTGGTAACACCAATTGCAGAGGATTACAGAGTCAGTGCTCTCTACTCTCTGCCTTTCCCTTGACTGGACACTTAATATATGTACCTTTCGCCATCTTTCAGTTTTCCCTCTCTATCCGTTATGCCCTCATTACAATGATCTCAAGAGGTGAAAACCTTCCCATGAGCGACAGCGTCTCCTCCCTACTCAGGCGGATCAGCCCTGCTATCAACAGTTGGTACATGCTACAATGTAGTTCTCCATCGTTACAAAGTATTTTCTGTACGTTTAAAATAACAGAAACGTGCAAATCGTCTAAAAGCGTATCCCTACAGGGAGCTGAAGCAGAAGTGTAGGCCGAAGCCTTCCCGTGGTTGACTAGCGGCTAAGTTGCTAGCACAATTTTCCATTGACTGCAAAGTAGTATGTCTTCTGCAACTAAACAAAGCAACAAACGGTGTTGACATTCACCTCTCGGTAAACTATGTAGCATAAGCTTTTAGATGATTTGCACGTTCCTGTTATTTTAGTTTGATTGATTACATATTTATTGTAAAATGTATCAATACTACACTGGTTGTCTATGGGAAGCCGTTAACCTGAATTGATTCTAATGAGACATTCTGATCAGATTCCAAGCATGCATGAATATATTTAAATGCTGTTTCAGAGGCTTTTCCACCATGACAAGAATAACATTCTGGGGGAAACACTAAAAACTTGGCATGAAAATGGTCAAATTGAAAGATACTGAATATTGGCACAAAATATCAGCTATCAGCAGCTTCAACCCCAAAAAAAACCTATGTAAGAGTGGTGTCTGGCTTTCAACATGTTGTTACATGTGTATGATTTGGATGTTTCAAAGTAGTTTCATTTTAACAACGTAATATTTTTAAAGGTTAATTAGTAGTTTAACTTGTGTGAAGTGGTTAGTTGTTTAACAGATTACTTTTTCAGAGCCTGCCTTCGGACGGTCTTTAAACTGAAAGGAGGCAAACAGGAAAAAATTACAATAATCTTTCCCGCAAGTTCATACCACTCACAAATCAGGAAAAACCGGAAGACAGACTCAAAATGTATAAATGATGAGAGCTAAATAATAAAACAATATTCCACCTCAAAATGAAATCACATTGTTGTCAAATTGGCCTCTGTGATCTTTAATGCACTGATCTTACCATTTCACCGACCTCTGAGTAATCCACAACTCGCTAACCTTTGGCCTCTGAGTTTTAATGCTCCTTTTAAAATCAGTTAATGTGGGAGACAGCAATGCTCGTATGTCCTGAAAGAGAAAATCTGTAGACTACAGGGTGGGTGGGGCCCTGTAAATGTGATGCTAAGCCATCTTACAAAGATCTTTTGTGCTCTTTTTCAATTGATTAACTCTTGTTTGCCGACTCAGAAAGAGAGAACACTGCTTAAGATAATCCCTCCTCAAGATCAGCACACATTTCAAACAAACATGATGAGACAAAAGACCATAAACTCCAAGGACTAGACAGGCCACGGCGTGGAAATACGAGTCCACGTTTCAAAAGAGAAGCAGATACCCAGAATGAAGTGATGGATCCACAGACAGCTGTGGTAAGGAGAGAAGAGCTCAAAGAGAACCACAGCTCAAGATGTGACTTATCCCACTGCAGTGATTGTTTTATCACATTTTAGGGGGCAATCCTCCAGTTTTACTTAACAGGAGGCTCAGCAGTGGGGCTTAGTGATGTAGTGATTGTTTTGGTTTTAATAATGGAAGCAGATAATGAAATCATGAAACTGTCTTGCGAGTGGATCACAGCTCAAGTTGATCACAGTTTGTCAGCTATGGAGGAGAACAGTGTTAGGTGTGTCAATACATAGCTTCACAAAATGTTATGCTTATTTTGGTCAGTTTTGAAAACGTGTGATAACTTGCTGCCACTAACTTGCCACTGAATTTGATTTACAATCGAGGACCACATTGAAAGTAAGTCTGTGACTTTGATGTGCCATATGCATTGCATATTGGTGCTTTGCATTAAAAATTGTGTCACACGAAATGAAACGAAACAAAAATGACTTGCAAAGACCAAAAAAAAAGAAGAATCTGGCCAAGAAGTTTGCAAATGTCTACACTAGCTATAAGATAGGAAAGAGCTAAAGGAGGATCTAATGACCTTGGTAGTTAAAGGTGCATTATGTAATCTATCAATTGACATAAATAATAAAGTCACATTTCCACAGTAGAGAGAAGTAAGCTAGCTAATTAGAGCAGAAATCCAACAGCAAAGAGGTAATATATCACAATGCTAAATACTAGAATAATAATACTGCTTTTCATTTGGTTTTTTTGTGGCTTGAGAATAAAATGCCTTGTGATACTGCTCCAAAACAGAGTACGGGACGGAAAGTGAGTTTTGTAAGCCAGACATCTCAGCACCTGACCCAGTAATCGCTGAGTCATTGGTATTAATCAACAACCCTATCACCCCTAAGAATCTGGGTGTTACTTTTGGTTCTTTTGCTCACATTTGACTAGCATATTAAAGGCATTACCAAAATAGCATTTTTCCATCTCCGCAACATTACAAAAATATGTTCTTTTTTATCAATGGCAGACGCTGAAATCCTTCATCACGCATTTGTATCATCAAGACTCGACTACTGTTCTCCTGCCTACCAAAATCCAGTGTTAAGAATCTTTAACTTGCGCAAAATATGGCTGCTAGAATTCTGACCAAAACCAAAAAATCTGACCATATAACACCCATTTTGTCCTCCTTACATTGGCTCCCAATTCAAGCCAGAGCTGATTTCAAGGTACTGCTCCTAACTTATAAACTTCTACATGGGCTCGCACCGTCATATTTAGCAGTCCTTATTGTTCCCTATACACCGGCGCGTGCCCTATGATCTCAGGGTGCCGGATATCATGGACTGCATTTATATAGCGCTTTTATCCAAAGCGCTTTACGGTTTTTGCCTCACATTCACCCATTCACACACGCATTCATACACCATTGGTGGAGGCAACCACATAGGGTGCCAACCTGCTCAACGAGAGCAATTAGAGTTAGGTGTCTTGCTCAAGGACTACGACAGATTTTTTCTCCAGGAGGAGCGGGACTCGAACCACTGGGCGAGGACTCTACCTCCTGAAACACTGAGGATATCAGACTGTTCCGAGAGTCGAGAAGCAATCAGCAGCATTTTCATTCCCTGCTCCATATCTCTGGAATAAACTCACCCCTAGCATTAGGCAGGCAGGCTCCACTGAAATCTTCAAATCCAGACCCATCTTTTCTCACTTGTATGACCAGCCCTAAACTGGCCATGCGAGTTTATTCCAGAGATTATTTGATTTTTATTTCCCTGGTTTTATTATGTGTGTGTTTGTTTACCTTACTGGTTTTATTTTATTCTATGTACATTCTGTTATTATGTTTTAGTCTTTTAGTCTCCCTGCAGATATATTATGCTCATTTTGTGTTATGGGGCAGTAAAATCTTATTAATTGCACCTTTAAAGAAAGTACATTTTATTTTGTTCAAGTTATTCTTTAATCTAATGTTTTGGAGAGTTTCATACATGCAGTACAGTGATTGGCTTGACAAGTGATTGTAGATCAAAAAGGCAACACTGCCAATTGAAAGGGGGAAAGCAAAGCCACGTATCACACTGTGACCAACTCGCAAGATCATCTGGCTCACAAACTTTGAAAACAATTAAAGTTGTCTGAAAAGTACAACCTCAGACTGTCTTGCACTTAATTCAGATTAAAGCACACAGATAAATGGAAGGAATTTCAATCAGCTATGAAAACTGGTCTACATACCGCCGCTTTGGCCAGAAACAGTTCATATGAATGTAGTCGTTTGACTTTGGCTCACTGTACACGATATTGATAAGCTTAACTTGGACTATAATTTTTTCTCTTCTTTCAAATTATCTCTGGTGGAGTGACTTGTGAAGCCTCCTCATCGCTGAGCCTCCCTTTCATGGAGGAGGAGGCGCCATGGCTTACTTACATCAAATAATCTCTCTATGTACACCTCCTCATTGACCTTCTCCCTCAGCATGTCCTGGGAGTGGCGAACAAACGTCACATAACCATCAGCCACGTCCATCCCTGGCTTCTGCAAGATACAGGCAAAAGAGAGAAATTAGGAAAAAAAGAGAGAAAGAAGTTAGTTCAAGTCCACTGGTGAACAGGTCAACAATTTTGCTTTCATCCTATCATAATGACATTTTGAATGTTGAATATGGCCACAAATACAAACACTTTTTGTATTATGACTTTTATTTATTTTGATATTAACATATTCACTTTAGTTAATATTTAAAAGAAATGCGCAAATTGGAATATATTATAACACCTTTTTCAGAGTGAAGTTATTTTTGTGTTTCATTCTGATTAATAACTAAATTGCTAGAAATGTACAGAGGGATTTGCTAAAAAAATATTGTTTTGCTTAATTATAATACTACAGTGTGTATATGGGCTATACCCCAATAGAAATTACAAAAGATATTTAAAAAAGCCTATGGAATTTACCTGCCATTTTTGTTAAGAAGCAGTATGTCAAATTTGCTGGGAGAAAATGAGTTATATATTTTTTTCTTTTTTAGCTAATTTTGTGCTTGGTGTACTTGGTATACTGTTTTTGATGATTGATTTGTATACTTTACAAGACTACAGTAGTTATAGAAGCAAAATATTATAATATCTCAAAATTGACCAATCCAGGCAAAATCACCATTTTCACCTGTAGTGCCTCAATTTAAAGATACACTAGGTCAGTAAGAGACTGTAGCCACTGACAGGTATTTCATTCAGTGTACTGATCTACAAAGCAAACAGGCTCTGCAACAAAAGCTGTCCTTCATAAGGACATTTTGTGACAAAGGCATTTTACAACACTTACATGCAAGTCAGTTACATGAACATTCAAAACAAGATTCGTTTCCAAATTGTCCGTTTTATCATTTGCAGAAAAGAAAGGTTTGCAGTTCTCATCTCCAAAGAGGTGTTTCATTTGCAAGGGTATGCAGACTTGAGGCTATGGGGCAATCGTTTTCAGTCGACTTTCTGTCAGAGAGATTTACGCTTGGCCAGGAACCAAGCCTCACAGTCTGGGCATGTGCAAAGTGAACAGGGGTGTTGGAGGCACGGGGTTGGTTTTGGGGGGGAGAGCAGATTGTTAGGAGGCCTGCCAATTTGACATCTAAAATATTCATTGAGGACAATACATTTGCAAATAACACCTTATTTCTCTCTCTCGCCCTCCTTACATCACTTGCCATCGTCATGATAAAATACCTCGCTCTTTTAACCCTTTGGTCTGGTCTTGACTCTCCATCTCTGTCTCTCGCTCAACTTCTATTTGTCTTTTTTTCATTTCCCTACAGTAGCCTGCAGACAAGGTCATGCAAAGCCATCGTTGCTAACTGCTACTAACCGAACTTAGTTAACACATCTGCTATGATGCTCCCAATGTGCAAATGAGTGTTTTTCCAATGAAACTCTAATTTTGTACATTAAGGACACAATTAACGTCCTGGGCTAGAGACTGTGACCCCTGCCAACATACACAGTGCCTTGTCAGATTCATTGACAAGGCATTAATTTGAAAAGTGGCATGTTGGTAGGGCCGAAGTGTTGGCAGGGAAGTAGTCTAATGCAGATCTGAGGTGCTGTTTGATGCAATGTTCAACCCCCCCACCCCGACGGCAGAGTGGGCTTGTGTCATACAACATAGACTCACAATGTATACTATGTAGAGAGCTAGGCATGGCATGACTGGCTGGCAGTATCTGGCCACATGCATATGAATGGACATTTGGTGTAGAAAGACGGGGACATTTGAGGTGGAAAATGAAAATGAATACCATCTGGATAATGATTCAGCTGGCGAAAGCGTGGTCAAATATTTGTGCATTCACAAAACACACACGCACACACACATGCACACACAGGGCCACAGCATAATAAGTAACTCTCACTTACAGGTACATCCACATACTTTGAGGCAGCTTTCACCTTGAGATAAAGGAGAGAGATTGGGTGAAAAAGTAAGAGTTAGGACTCCAGCTGTGGCTCCATTTTTCAGAACAAAAGCTGCATAGTGAGACTGTAGCCTGAAGTTTATCGCCTGCTGGACTGGCAACAGTGACACATGTAGTGCTCTAAAACTGTAAAAGTGCACTCACAAATTCAATAAGCTCTTTTGTTACGCTGTGGAAACCAACTGAGGTATTAAGCTATTTGGTGCTGAGGAAGACTTCAAAAAAGAAGGTCAAATCATCAGAAAATGAACATGAAAAATGTCTGAAATGATCTGAAATGAACATAAAAAAAGATGGGAGAATTAATATGAATTTGCAATACGGCATGGCTGAGCCATCTTGATGTTAAAATGATTCAACAAAGAGGGATCCAGTTTCTAAATTCACAGACCTGTTAATTCACAGAGTAGCAGTGCTTTTATTTCTGCAGTGCAGTTGCTGAGAAACATCTACCAAGAACATGGCATCTCTAGCAATGCTAATGGAAACAATGGCTAACAGCTCAGCATTCCTCACTTCCCTGAGTGTTTTTAAAGGAAAAATCCACCCTCAGTTATTTTGGGATGAAGTGTTGTAATTAACTTTTTTGGTGCACTCACTTTCCTTCAACCTGTCTCGTATACTTAGTGATTATTGATTGAGGCTATTGGTCTATTGAGACTACTGTCTCTTCTTCTTCTACGATGGATTTCTCCCTGTATGATTGTTGAACGTCGGTGCAAAATGGCGGCTCTAGAAAGAAACCCTAACCGTTGATGTTTTAGATGGCTGAAACATTTTCTGCTTTCAAACTCCACTGTAGCTGCTGGAAATATCTCTATGTGACCTCATGTCGTCTACATTTGGTCAGTTATCCACAGGAATAAGAAAAATACACCACCAAACAACAAAATGCAAAGAATGAGGAAATCCAACATTCATACATAGATAGATAGAGTAGCTGGAAGTTACATTATTTGTTGGAAGTAATTTTTTGAGAAGAAAAGGAGGATGACGTATGTGTTTGTGTGTTACTTACTGTGAAAGATAGGAAGGACGAGAAGAGTGTGCCCTCGTCATATCTGGAGAGCTTGGCTAGGACGCTCTCTAGAATGACCACAAACTGAGGAGAGATGGAGAGGAAGACCGAAAGTGTATAATCAGCAATATCAGTCATTTGAATTTCCATCCAATATATTCTTCTGAACACCTACGGATTGCATCTGTTGATCTACAGGTTCAGTTTTACTACCAAATGTAACTTATTAAAGATAGCACAGTACTTTAAGTCAGTCAGTAAATGTATAATACATTTCTGAGAAGTGTAAATATATCTATGCTGTATAATTTTCTACCTTTGCTACCAGCAGGGTTGTCATCTCCTTCACCGTCTCCTCGATGAGATTGTCAATTTGGGAGTGGTATTGTCTCTGGAAGGAAAAAAACATTTATTACTCTCCTCATCCACATCTAGCAACGCCACCATGAAGTGACATGGCCATTTTGTACTTATTCTACTTTTTTATATATTATTATTTTGCCATAGTACTGTGTCAAAATTGGTTTAAAAGTCCTCAAATAAATGTCATTTGAGCTGTAACTGGCACAATTAAGCTGATCTGTATTTTGCGTAAGTATTATCACTTCTAAACAAGGAAATCGTATCATTTCCGCAGAAAATTACCTCTCTCATCTCTTGGCACTACAGCAGCTCAATCAATGTTCCCTGATGATATAATATGTTAAGGGAAGCTCTTCAGTTTCTCACTATGGAAGTGAGTTGCTTACGTACTGAATATGCGCACGCACTGTACGGCTGTACTGAGCTACAGGTGTTCCAATAACATTAAAAAATTAGAAAATGCCCTATGTTCCCCTTAAGGTGTTAGATGGTTAAGGGTTGGTATTTACGTGACAATAACACCAGTGGCTATCATAGCCTCAGTCTGGTGTTAAAGGTACTACATGTAGAATTTTAACATCAATAAATCATTACCACATTAATTTTGAGACATTTGAATAATTACAGTGAACAAATGAGACCATGACCGAGAAGATTGGCAGGCTCTACAGGCCTCTACACTGTGTTTTACATTGGGATTTGGTGGGAAATCTGCTGGATTGCTTTACGGCACAAAACGGGTGAAATCACTTCCAACACGTTTATCCTCTTCAGTCAAGCAAAGAGAAAACAAACACACCCATAGCGACGGCAGAGAGGGGAGACAAGCAGCAAAATTCTCTTTGCAATAGGCAACAACGGGGTTTATGGGAAATGTGGTCTTAATTTTGAGAAACACAAGCACTAACAATACCACTGGCATGAGATAGAGACTACCAATTGTCACGACCATGGTCTCACAGTCATTATACCAAGGTATTACAATTTATCTGACAAAGACATACTGATGATAAAAAATGCTACACGTAGCATATTTAAGTAAGGTTTGACCGATACAGGTTTTTGAAGGCCAATACTGAAACCGATATTTTTGGATTTAAATATGAATGCATATTTATGTAGAATCTGATCAAAATGTCACATTAGAATCAGTTCAGGTTAAGGGCCTCCCATAGATAACCAGTGTATCAATTCTACAATAAATATGTAATCAATCAAACTGCATCATATCAGAGGTGGACGGCACTGGATGGACCAGATCAGATTTTTAATAAAAGGCCAATATCGGCCCCACCCTTGTATTAAATATGTAAGGATTTCAGTAATATACGTATCTAAGGATTAGAGAGTTAGGAGAAAAGAGGTTAGGGTGTGAACAGGCAAACACATGGATGTTAGAACAACACATTACTCATTATTACAACGCATTAGTTCACATTCCCTCACATGACTGGATGCTTCTATACAATCCATGACATGACTTAGTAAAATGGTACTAGAATAATAGTGAAAAGTTGACATTTATGGATAGATGTCCTAGATATTGTGTGTCAATATTGGCGAAACATGTTCTTTTTGTGCATTTTGTTTTTGTACTTTTTTGACGAGAAGTGATGATGGTCTACTGGCTGAAAATAAAAAGATGAGAGCCGCACACTCTTGCTCCAATGCATAATCTTTATAGTCTCTATAGTTGTTACTTGTATGGTGTTTTCTTTATGCTAATTCATGGCTGTGTATTTATTGCTTGAAGTCTTTTGAAATGGGTGTGTTCTATAATTGCACAAACAGGGAAGCGGTAATTATTACCAGGTACATTTGCCTATAAAAGAATAACTTTATGCACAGGTATTTATTCACCTTGAAAAAGACGCAAGCTGAAATGTCGGTGTTTGATAATTAAAGATTATGCATTGGAGCAAGAGTGTAGAATCTGAATTATCTCTCTCTGTATGTGTGTATGTGTGTTAGAAGTGAATAGGAGTTCCTTTCATAAGCTCCGCCCCCACTGTCGAGAACTGATGATGGTCTACTACGGGCTGAAATATTTTCTGTTTGTGCACTTTTTTTTGTTTTAGCACTTTTTGTGTTGCAAACTAGTGACAGCCTACTGACCCAAACATGTTGTTTGTGCACTTTTTTTGTTTTAGCATCTTTTTTTGTCACTTTCATCACATGAAAAAATGTCCGTCCTTTTTGCATCAGTTGGCCTCTTTGGGATTTCCTTATTTTTAATAAGAATGTGAGTTCTTGCTGGTTTCTATTTTTATATTATTTTTGAACCCACACACCTGAGACAAACCTCCTAAATTAATAATTTAATAATGAAATAGGACCTGTCCTTAGAGCGCAGACATCTCTCACCTGCTCTTCTCTAAATACATGTTGTTACCATGTGATTATCTAATGGGTAAAGAAGAGAACAGTGAAGGACTTGAGTGATTAATTCTCCAGAATCTGCAGACAATATAGTGTAGGGAGCTCTGAGTCAGTATTACTGTACTGAATCCTTTTGTTCAGGCGCCAACAGAACAGTGCAGGATTTGGCGGTAATTAATTCAACTTCAGTAATTGGTATCAGTCTCGAGATTCCGTGAATATGAGATCTCTCACTTCTACCCCATGTATATTCAATACTATCTACACATATGCTAATGAAATCCAAACAATTCAAGTGCAGGGAGACAGAGAGGGAAAACTGACAACTAATTATACATTTGGGAACCGGGGGTGAGATTTCAATTGAATTTTTAGCCACACTTACCCAGTCTCTAACAAACTTTCACAAGACAGAAAAAAGCAAAGGAAAAAGAGAAAGATAGAGGAGACACGGTAATGATAAAATGATGCAAATGCTACACAAGAAAGAGAGAAAGAAAGCTATATTCAAGTAGAAGTAATTTTTCATTTCAGTGTGACTAACATTTTCTACCATTGCACTCAAGAATAATTTATACTGGCCAAAATAATAAATATAAATGTTTCATAGGAATATGTCACCCTATCCATTTTCAATGATATTTCATGTATAGAATCAGGTAGGCCTACTGTGTGAAACATTCAATAAAGAGATAAGAGGTCACGCTACCGCTTTATGTAGAGCAGTGTAACAGGCAGCCAATTAGAAGCCTGTTTGATACAGACACATTGTTTTGCTTTGATTTGATTGGTTCACGGTTAGAGAGCGTGTACGGTGGGCAGCAGGGACACAGTTTAAGAACAGGCAAACACCAGAAACTGTATATAACAGAGGCGTTCAAATGTTATTGTCTCAAGAAGTTGCCGGCCAGTGTGGCGGGTGACCCTTATTGATTTATCTGTCAAAGACAAACTCTACCAGCGTTTGGTGCTTGGTCATTTTGGACCCTGGTTGCACTTACTGTTGCAGTCGCTCAGGATAAGAGTATCAGCCCAGCACCTTTATTGTAATGTTAAGGAAAATACATCTCCTACCTCCTGACCCAGCTCCATGGCACACAGCTTGGCTGACTGGGCCTTGGCGTCCACCATTACATTGAACATGGTGCAGATAGACTGCGGCACGCGGAAGTCAGTGGCCCGGCTGCTCTTCTGAAGCTTGGCCTCGAAAGCTGCCCGCGTCCTTTAGAGAAGGAGTCGACGAGACAGGAGAGGAACAAAGGTCTGGTAAAGTCAGGTGTTTCTGTTGGGTCAGCTGCTGGATATATTCATGTGTGCCACGTTGTTGGTTTCTGATGAATGTGCATGTAAGTATACATATCAACCGTGTTGGGTTCATTACTCAAAAAAAGTAATATATTACTCCTTACTCATTTCAGAGGTATTTGTACTTATTACTTCCTTAATTCATTACACCACTTGTTGCATTACATATCCGTGACACCACCAAAATGGGTGATTGCATCCTCTCTTCCCTTCCCTTCTAAAATCAGGATGAGTCAGTTTCCTCTCCTGTGAATATGGTTGCCAGATGCCCGGTTTAAATGTCCGGTCGACCCTTTTGACCGGACATTTAAACGTCCGGTCAAAATCATTCTGTAAATAATATTCCACTAATTCTAGCCCTGCTGATATTTCCCTATCATGGGTGGGTATTTGTTACTTTAACAAGCTAAAAGCTCATGATTAGAGCAGGGTTAATCTCCACCAATCACAAGTGACCATATCACCCCATGTGGGAGTGTGTTCTATTGTGTGGGCTGTGATGGAGATAAAAGGTAACTGAAGCAAGTCTCTCTCTCTCTCTCTCTCTCTCTCTCTCTCTCTGTTTTTTGCTTCGGTAAGTACTAAGTAGCCTAGCTGCAGAAGCCAGGAGGCAATATAATATTTAGTAGCTTGTAGAGTATAAGCTCACTCCCCTCAATAAAAAAGAGCAAATAATAAATCATGACGGCGATTGACACCTGTCAATCAAAAATGTGTTGTTTGATCGTTGTAATCTGCGTTTAAACTCTGTTATCAAATATAGCCAAAATATGTGCTTGGAGCACATGCATATCTAATAGTAACATCAGGTACCTGGAGCCTTTAGAGGGGAATATACATATTTTACCTTTCCACAAACCAATAAATAATTTAGAAAGACACTCAATAAGCTCAATAAGATCACCAGAAGAAGAATCACATATTTGATACTTGATTTTCTATTCTCACTATATATTTAGTTGGCTAAGTAACGTTTGTTTGTCTTAGTTTATTGACAGTGCTTACTGTGCTACACACAGCATTGATATGACTAAGTGCTCTGCCTGAGGATGAGTGTATAGGTCTACAGTTTCAGCGATATCATACAGGAATGCAACATCTCCAGAGGTTATCAATAAATTCAATATTGAATGTAATAATGAACAGGCATAGAAAGTATAATATTGTTGCTGAATGATACTGATAAAACTGAATTACATTTTGGTTACCCAGGTTTGAGCTCTATACACGCACATCCGAGCACGAACATGGACGTGCGCACAATGTCCGGTTTTACCAAGAGGCAAATCTGGCAACCCTACCTGTGAATGATCAAGAAACCAAACAGCGTTGATGTTAAATGGTCGTCCTTTTACTGGATAAAAGAAAAAGTAGTGGGAATGCTTCCATCCAGAGAGAGTCAACTTTTGTCAAAATGTCCTCATCTAAGCAGCTCAGTGTGAGAGGACGATGTCTAATTATGAAGAAAATGAATCGGGGGATATTACTGTAACACATTACTGCCCAACGCTGCATATCAAAATGACTTATGATCATCCTATTGGTCAACAATCCAAACCTCTATATTTGCAGTATCTTACCGTTTTACACAGGATTCAATCATGTCACTGGACATCAGCTTGAGTCGGCTCTCCAAGTGTTTGCCGAACTCCTCCTCTGGCCAGTGGAGATCTCTGATGAAGGTCTGCAAAGCGTCCAACTTCCAGAAGAGATCCTCTGACGTCCCTGAGCCATTACTGGAAGGGCGAGAGGTCATAGGTCAGAGTTCAGCATTCAAAGACGAGAGCTCTAAATAAGGAAGATGCTGGGGTTTGAAAGGCAAACCAAGGAAAAGAGGCTAAGAGGAAAGTCTAGGTCTCAGGATTGAATGTTATGGGGGTTACTGTCATTATCTTACCATTTTCATGAATGACCAAGTCGTTTCTAACTGAGGTACGCTTGACTGAATTAGAAATGTCATCAATTTTGAAACTGCATCAGACTTGGATGGTTATTTTGGGAGAGTGAGAGTTCATGCACACTCCAGGTTGACGGTTTAAAGAATACACAGATTTTTTGAAAGATTGTCCCATTGACCAACTTAGCCGTTAAAGGCCCTATATGTAAATTGTTACTCTTACTGACACCGGTGGCCGTTAGGGGAACTGCAGTCAGTCTATTACACGCGC
The DNA here is from genome assembly GCA_900302605.1 of Rondeletia loricata. Classification (NCBI taxonomy): domain Eukaryota; kingdom Metazoa; phylum Chordata; class Actinopteri; order Beryciformes; family Rondeletiidae; genus Rondeletia; species Rondeletia loricata. The sequence goes on from OMLI01092268.1 coordinate 17,655, forward strand.
TCCTGGCTCGTGCGTGCCCCATGTGTGTGTGTGTGTGTGTGTGAGAGGCAGGGGAACGTGCATAACGTCACATTCGGTAAATTTGCCGCAAAATGTCAGCCCGCCATCTCCACAGTCCTGCTCATATAGAGACTGAACGGCTGAACAGAGAGAGACAAGGCTGGTGTCATTAGTTCTCATTAGTTACGGAGAATTCACTCATTGGCAATAAAAAATGCAAAATGAATGTTAATTTCGGCCGAAAATTTACATATAGTGATGAGAACATAGACACCAAAATCATCTATGTGTCCTTGGTAGATTGTTGGCTCCGGAGCTCCATGCTAACACTTTAGCATACACTATGTATACGCTATGTTGAGTAATAGTAGGCTCAATGCTAACACTTTAGTATACACTATGCACATTCTTCCTATAATTTCACCCAGAAAATAAGGAGGGCTACGTACACACCATGCCATATTAGTAGGGTTAGACTGTGTGTATGTGGGTGTCTAAGTGATGGAGGTAGGGACAGAATAGTACAGGACAATGCATTGGGTACACACTCAGAAAAAATAAACATAATTACGTTCATCTGGTAATGAGTCACTGAAAGTGTACTTACATTTTGAGTAAAAAGTAACAGGTACAAGAGGAAAGACTGACAGATTGTTAGTCTTAAATTATTATTGGATTGTTGTTGTGAAGTGGAAAAAGGGATTAGAAACTGGGGTAAAGTGGAGGGCTGCTGGGACTGGGATTACTTGAGGTAGTTGCTGGTATCCCATTACCCATGAACAAATCAAGCCCTTTACTCCCCATAGCAGCTACTGTAATCCCAATCCCTGCAGACACAACCACATTCCAGGGAACATCCAGACACAAGGGACCCTCCTCACCCATCTGGACCCCCAGGGAGAGAGAAAACCAGGCCAGTCTGCCCCTCCACAGTGGGTGACTGGAGGGAGGGCAATGGGAAAGGTAGATATGGAAAGATACAAGTTCATAACAAACCATATAAACTTGCTTTGTGGCAAGTCAATATAATATATAAAATATTTTGATTGCTGATTAGATTTGTTTTTTGGGTTGCTCTTTGGTTTTGGTCATGTTTTTGCATCTTTCCGCTCTGTAGTACAAATACATGCGTGGGAGTGAAAATGGAGCGCCGTTGCGGGGCCTCCATTTTTTAAAACACTGCCTACTCCATCTACTCGCCCCATGCTGCGACGTTGGCATGAACATGGCTTTAAGTTGGTGCAAAAACAAACTCCTGGATATTCACAACAGACTGCCGGCTCTATGCAAGTTCTCTAATATTAATTTCAGATCTTGACTGAGTGCCTTGAGCGTTCCCCTTGTAAATTGAGTTTGGCTTGCTTACAGCTCACCTGATTAAGGGATGCGTTGGAAATTAAACAAGTCTACCATCTCTGTTGGCATCTTTCCTTGGTAGGGAAGTGAATTAATTACAAAGTAGAATGTGACAGTGGAGGTGCAGCTCTCATCATATTTTTACTATGAAAAACTTGAGAGTCATTGGCTGCATATACCGGTACACAAGATCCCAGACAAGGGAATAGGAATGCATGAATTGTCACGAAAGGGTCACATTGCAGGATGCAGCATGCATGCTGGGTAGGAAGTTTCTTTTACACCTTTTAACCCTGTTGTCAGTGCAAACAATGTTTCACTTAAGTTTTGATAGTGGCAGTGTATCTTGAGGTGTGCAGAGAGTGCTTTTAATTACCGCATCTAAACATAGCTTGGCCATTACCATAGCGCT
>OMLI01092283.1:0-19693 GCA_900302605.1 Rondeletia loricata
GTTTTATAGATTGTTCTATCTATTTATTTCTAATGTTCATTGTTAATAAAACAAACAAACAAACAAAAAACATAATATCACTGCTGCACAAATATAATCAGGAAAATCGTTAAAAAACTTTATTTAAAATCAAAATCTGGTGGATTGGGGTCGCAGCCGGGCCCGGGCCGGGGTGTGGGGGGGCGTCCCTTATTTTTCTGCATTGAAGGTGGCAACCCTAAATGTTAGCTAGCTATGGATGTGGTTAACGTTAGCTAACGTTAATGTTACATAAGTAACAACGTTACAATGAAGTTATGTAGGTAACCTGTTTTTGAGTTAACTAACTTTAACTGCTAGCTAACTAGCTAGCTAACGTTAGGTAAAACTTTGTTTCCAAACTGCACACCTAGTAACTTGCCGTAGCTAAAGATTGGACAGGGAAGCCACGCCGTTATTAGACTCTATGTCTTGTTTTTATCAGACATCTACTCAAAGCTGAAAAGAAATTCTAGAAAGTTGTGTCAACAACTAAAATTGAAACGATGAGGATATATATAAAAACTCTGCCACCTTTGTTTCAATAAGAATACATTTCCACAGGGGCTTGTTTTACATAATTTCTTATTTGGACTTACTCTAGATTTAAGGCTGTGTCTGTTTCTTTTGCTAACACAGCTGACATCAGGTGTCTTCAGTCTAGCTCTTAATGAGACTTTAGGTGGTGGGTGGAGACAAACATAGTGTGAAATTGGTGATTTATGGCGACAAAAAGTTTCCTTACACCAAGTAAAGTATGATTTATCACCCTCCCACAACTATACATCAAGGTACAGCTGGTGGACTTTTTAAGTTTCTCCCTACATATTTCCCCATTGGACTCCAATGCTATATAGCTGTATTTGCCTGGATCAATGCAATATTTACATATATGAGTGTGAAGATTTGAATGTTATTTGGAGCCCTCCATAAAACACTTTGTTGACTAATTTAGAGAATTGCTAGAAATTAACATTTTTCCTCTCAATCATTTATCCTTACTTAACACAAGCAAGTGGGTGTGAAAACTTTTGAACACAAATGATCTGTCTAAGTTATTTCAATTGTATTCATTCATAACTATTCCAACAAATAAAATGTTTCTGTAAAAGCTACAATATGCAACTTTTTGCCTTGAGGCAGGAAGTGTATTGTTAGTCCCGTCCATCTCCCCCTCAGTTGGTCAAGTTCCCGCCCCAACACTTGTCACTCATCTTGATGAGCTGTCATCTAGCCTGAGGCTGAGGTAACCGGCATCCGTAAAGCCTCCACAGGCGTTGAAGAAGCAGACGGCGAATGCAAAAAAAAGAAGCAATGCTGATGTTCACCGTGTTTTTGAACATTTAGCTTGGCTGTTCTTTCTTTTCTTCCTTCTTTCCTCCATTGTTGTTGTTGCTCTGACTTCCTGCTCTGTGGCCACTAGCCTCACTTTGATAGCCACAACCAGCTCACCGCTGGCCACGCCCATACGACACGCCCACGGGAAATGGTTTATGCCCGAAAGCGTTCCAACATCATTGAAAAGCCAATTTCAGGCAAAAGGGGGATTTAGACAAGTAACTGACAAGTAACTGACTAAGTGACAAGACTGATAATGTATAATATATCCTGTTTATTTATTGTTATTTCAATGTTAAAAAGTTGCAAATTGTAGCTTTAAGATATCTTTTACTTTTGCCACAAGCTCACAAAATGAAAAATACAATATTTGTACCTCCGCTAGCTAAACCACATTCTGAGCAAGACTGAACCGTGGGTCATTCAAAGACAACAAACATGACTCACTATACAGCATCTTGGCCACAGTGCATTGATATCTCTTTACACAGGTGTGTGATGGGGGAGTTCAAGATTGTGAATTTGTGCCTTTCCCTTTTCATTTGTATTGAGAGCATTCTGCTAGCAATGACGGAGGGGTAATTACATTGTGATAGAGAGCCTATTGCTCTGATGAACGCCCCCGCTGCCGGATTCATAGTCATAGCATGCAAATTTCAGCCGACTGATGCCTGCATGCCTCTGAAAGGGCATGATGCCCCACAGCCAGAGCACAGAGGAGCTGCAGGATCAAAGCTTATAATCCCTCCTGGAAGACACATTAAAGCAAATACATGACACAGCACCAAGATTCACTCTGTAATGGCAAGAGCCAAAACAGCTAAGGGCTCGCCCTCGTAACAATCCTTCATACATAATACTGACGCTACAACACTGTAGCCTACTGGTGCAACATGTATGATCCAGTTTCTACAATATGAAGGACAACAAGAATGCAACAACGGATGTGCAGAACACAACATTTGCTTGGTAGAATTGAGTAAAAACCATGCAGAAATGCTATGTGCAGTACTGTATAGTATAGCCTTTTCTTTTTTACCAAGTGTTATAACAAGTATGGAAGGGTTCTCAAGAACACCCAACAACATCGACAGCTGTACACAGGCCGCACTCCAGCACAGTAAATAATCACAATATTAATGCCGAAAAAAGTCTGGATCAAAGCTGACCTACTGAACGCCCAGAGTACTTGATGGATTGATAACGCAGGACTAGAATGCACAGCCAGCTGTTCCCCACTAACTCCAGCCTCCGTCATTTCCTTGAAATGTGCTCTCCTGATTGCAGTGCAGTGTTAAAATCTCTCATTTAGAGCACACAGGTGGCCCTGTCATGTACTGTAGGCTGCTGAAAGTTCAAAGTAATATATTAATATAGTAAAATATTCAAGGAACTGACTAATGCACAATTCACAGATGTTATAACTTGCTGAAATACAAGAAATACAAGCAAAACTCTGTGACAGATTTGATATGTGCACACACGCAGATAATAATGGGCTGGAGATATAAAGACTGGTTTGAAACAAGGCAGCCGTTTCTTGGAACAATGTAGAAGGGAAACTAAATCATGCCGTATGCAGCGCTTCGCTCAAGCATGAATTCCAAATAAGAAAACTCCTGAGAGTATAGTTAAAAAAGAATGACCAAGTCGCTGTAAAAAAGCCTTGTAATGAGATATCACACTTTCTAAATTGTTAAAAGAGCAGAACATATGAAAAGGAAGAATCAGCCAAGAATAAAAGCCTTCTAATGAGATGTCACACACACTGGATTGTTAAGAAGACATTTTTACTCTGCGCTTCCCCTCATCTCTAACACAACATATCAACAACATAGCGTGTTTGCTTTTATGCTGCCAGCTTCAGAGCAATGAAATAAAGCCAGCACATCTACTGGCTGTAATACAGATGGACGATGTACAGATTCCAATTTCACAACTTGTTAGGCTGGGGTAAATTGTTTTCATGGTTGGCAAGCAGCCTGAACTATTACATCAGTTAAGCTCACTGTCAGTGTAACACAAAGAGGCTTACCTGTAGTGGACAGCAGGGAGGAGATCAGGTCTAAGGCCATGGAAAGAAGGAGAGTGCTACTTTATTTCATATCATGCTTGGAATTCTGGATCCTTCAAGTATTCAATAAGTGGAATAACGTGTCATTGACAACATATGACTTGCAACAGGCAATGTAGTTTAAATGTTCAAATGTTAACACATCTTTTAAGAGCATATCACTTTAAATCATTCAACAAAATTAGCTCAGCTCAATTATCATTCCAAGAGGATGGCACATAAATGGCCTAGAAGTAATTATCTATTCACTGATAGCATTTAGTATCTGATGGGCGTCTCAGTTTTCTATTTAAGCCCCCCTGAGGAAACTATTACTGTTCATAATCTGAACAAAGAAATGCCAAACCATGTCAGTGAATTATTCCACTTTTCCAATTTCATTTATAGTGATTTTTAATATAATGCCTGCTATGCATGGAGGAGAATCCCAAGAGGTTCCAATGACACTCGATCCATTTTCAGTACACACTGTGTTCCTGTTAGGTTGCTATCTAGAGTGACAGGGCCAGTGGCTGTCATGGTGCACTGCACGAAATGTCAATCTTAACAAGACATTTTGACATATTCAGCATTAAAATCTTCTATATTATTTTCGATTAAATTCTGCCAATGGAGTGAGATATTTCCACTTGTTTCCAATGCGGTTTCACTTGTTTCAGGAATTTTCTAGAAGCATTGTGTCAATATCTTAAAACGAGGCAGAATAAGGCGGATCACTCCACAAGTGAAAATGACACTTGATTCGAGAAAATTCTGCAATTGTGAACTAGAGAAATTATTTCACCAAATTTTCTCATGATTTTTAAGGAAAATAACATTTTAAGACTCAACACTAGATTACACCACTAGTTAGGATGGACATTTTTTGTAGTGTAGGAGCATGCCAACTCCAGACCCCACTCTCTCTAATGACCTTGACACATCAAAAGTTGCGGGGGAAAAAATCATGTGTGTCATCCTGTGGGTAAAATGCATTACTCCCAGCCCTTAGATATACAAGGCTGGAGGGAAACATGGAAGAAGCAGCAGAGCGGACAATCATCCCTCGACCAACTCTTCGCCTTATGTAACTCACTATCCACTGAAAAAAAGAAAAGAAAGCCTGCCTGTCAATCAAATGGTCAGATGATGTAGGGGAGTAGAGGAAAAATGTGCTATATGGAAACAGACATGCCAACTGACACGTTGGGAGTAAAATCATTATAAGTAATAAAAGGGGTGGACAAAATAACGGAAACACCACATGAATAAGGACTTTAACTTTGAAGTAACTGCGTCACAATTACAAAGACAGCTATGACCCTATTCCTTATTAGGCACTTGATATTCATATATTGTTAGGTATTTCCGTTATTTTGTCCACCCCCTGTACATTTAAATTACTTGCTTGACACACCTAAATGGCATATGGGAGAGAACTTCTATATTAACTGCAGACCTGTTTATCTAAACAGCTACAATATAGTTGAATGTTTGACCTTCAGGTGAACAACAATCCCAAACATGTTTATCACATCACCTCTGTAATATTCACCAGCCCTGAATTTGAATGCGTAATTTGACCGAAAAGGGTGGAAAGCACATTGCTTAGGCATGCAAAAACCAGACATGTCAGATCGTCCACGTCAGCCCCACAATTTCCTGGTGCGCGAGTGCCGATATGAACAGACGTTAACCTGGATGTCAGACTGTCAGAGTGAAGCGTGTGGAAAAATCCCTCCCGCTATGTTCCTACGTCCAATTATCTCCTCGAAAAAATGACATTTACTTCCTCCCCACAGGTGCCGAGTACCCAAGGAGACGGGCCTACGAGGAGCCTTGAATACAAATGGGAACAGTGAGGTAGTATCTTAATAAATCAGGGGAAGGTCATAGATTTGCTTGTAGAAAGTGCAGTTCAGAAGGTCGGGTGAACCAAGACACAGCCGGGGCTAAAACAGCCTGGTGAACAAAGTTCCTAAAGAACCACAGAGATCAGTGGAGTTATGCCTGAAGGTTGAAAGGTCATGTTCTCTCTCCTGTGCGGTAAAAGTGGCCGAACCAAAGAGGATGATGTAGGACGGAAAGAAAAATATTTTAGCTGCTTTGATACTTTTAAGGCCAAATGCATTGACTTTATTTAAATATAGAGTAAGTAGGTAATACTCTCTGAATAGCAGAGACAGATGATATTTGAAAAAAATGCAAATACAAGAAAGACATAACAAACCATGAAATAAAAACATGAAAATGGGTGAATTCTGTATTGTATTATTGTATAAAAAATATATTTTCTTGACTTGAATTGGATCAAACTGCATAATTCTTTGGCCTTTACTGCTGCTACACTGCTAATGACCACAAGCATTTGTCTGAAGTTAAACCTCTTCGGAGGTTTGAATTTAACTCTCATTCAGTCCTTGGGTACAGGTACCTCTGATCATTTGTTACAAAACCAGCTAAAGACAAAGGGAGTTTAGCCTACGATTAGTCAATATCTGTGAAACTGGCTCTCAGTGTACAGAGTTAAAAACTCCAGACATAGTCCTGACTGACTGCATGGCCAATATCAAGGCTGTCTGAGGCAACCTCCACTCTTCAGCCTAGTATTGTCTGGAACGGTAACAAAGCAAACAGCTTTCTCTTTGAGTCAGATCATTGATATGTGGATATATCCAACGAGAAAGACTGTGGTGTAAGTGAGACGAACCTGCCTTCTTTACTCTCTCTCTACATTCTCTTTGATGGAAATGCAGTAGAGTAGCAACATATCTGGTTTGAAAGAATAGATGTGGATTTGTATGTTTTCATTGGAAGATATGTTAGTTAGTTAGTTAGTAGTACTTTATTAATCCCAAAGGGAAACTGCTTTATCACAGACACAATCACAGGCAACATAAAAAAGGTACAATCATACAATACATACATACAGCTACATACATAAATACATATACATATACTGTATATACAGGCAATTAGACAATAGATGTTAGACAGTCGGGTCAGGCAGACAACCATTATTATCATTCCACAGCCTCATATGGGAACAAATGACCATTTGAATCTTTCAGTGGACATCCTAGGAAGGACGAATCTGTTCCTGAAGCAGCTTTTGTGTTTTATGAATATTTTATGTAGAGGGTGATGCATATTATCAAGGATGTTTTTAATTTTGGCCAGACTCTCTTGTCGTACAGAGTATCAAGTGATTCCAGGCTGCACCCCATGGTTGAACTGGCTTTCTTAATTACCTTTCTCAGCCTGTTACTGTCGTCCTTTGTCTGGTTTCCTTTCCAGCAAATGAGAGCGTAGCTGAGGACGCTGACACTGTGGTAAAACATCAGCAGCATCTTTTTGCATATATCAAAAGACCTATGTTTTTTTGAGGAAAAATAGCCTGGACTGTGCTTTCCTGTATGTAACCAGTGAGTTGTCCTTGTTCAATTTGTTATCTATGGTCACACCTAGATATTTGTTATTGTCAGCTACGCCTATCTCATCTCCCCTGATGGTGACAGGGTCTAGATGAGCAGCCGTTTTCCTGAAGCTGATTATAAGCTCCTTTGTCTTGGTTACATTCAGTATGAGATGGTTCTCTTCACACCAATGAACACATGATTCAGTGACTCCCCTGTACGTGGAGTCATCTTCTCCTCGGATGCAACCAGCGATGGCAGTGTTATCAGATAATTTTTGCATGTGGCTGAGCTCCAGATTATGTTGAAAGTCGTTGGTATATAGTGTGAATAGAAAAGGTGACAGAGCTGTTCCCTGAGGTGCTCCAGTGTCCAACAACAATAGAAGCCCTACCCGAGTAACTGCCACCGCTCTGGCCTTGCCTACCCATGATGCTTTTGCCATGGCAACTTATCTGTTTGGTGTAGCATACAGTGTGTAGGCTATAACACCGAGATGCATTTTGTGATAGATTTGTTTGCCATATCATGCAGTCATCAGTTATTATTGTAAACTAAAACTTAGATGAAAACTAGGTGTTCAAAAACATTGTCGTAAATTGAAATAAAAATAAAAACAACACTGTGAAAAAAACAAAACTAATCTTCTACTAACTAACTAAAATAAAATAAAAATATACATGAAATATTTTTTGTTTTTGTGTTTTTGTTTATGTGTAGGGTAAAAAAGAGAATACACTTTGGGCAGATCATTTTGAACTGGTCCCATGAACTTAAAGCTATTGAGGATGTATTGAAATGTAAATATATTTTAAAAATAATATATTATTTATTGTTTGTATTACGTAATACCTGTTGCAAACATATACAAAATACCTGTTATGAACTTCAATCCTTATACCTTTAAAAAATACCACCCATACCAAAAATACTAAAACTAGAACTGAAACAAACTAATAATAATAATAATTTTTTTTAAATTACATTTGTAAAAACTAAAAACTAAACTAAAACTACAAAACCCACACTGAAAACTAACTAAAACTAAACTGAAATTGAACAAAAAATGGAAAAATATACCCCAAAAAAAACAACTAATGAAAAATCCTAAACTAATAACTGTGATCAGTAGTCACATTTTTACTGTAATGGAATATCAAGTCCTGTCAAGTAAAAATATTTCCTTAGTATCAGGCTATTGGGATCACTACAGGCACATGCAACCTGAGGCTTTAGTTGCTGAAGCTACTGTAATTGAGCTTATTAGTTGGAGGTCACCAGAGATAAAAGGCTGCTGCCCTCAGTATGCAGCTAGCTGTGGCTGGATCCTGAAATCACTGTCTTTTGAACCGGACTCGCAGATAGCAGAGAGCCCAGAGAAAGTCCAAACAAGTTAAAAAAAATAAAAGCTTCAAAGCGAGATGCTCCAGGATTATTTTATTTCTCTTGTGAAGTTTATGATGTGGGTTTTTTTTACATTAAATGCCACTGGCAATCAGCAGGGACCTACATCCCTTCTCCTGCACGTGAACTACACGGCTCTTACCACCTGCCCATCCCTGTTTACACCATCTAGACTTTTATTGGATTATACCCACTGTTGAACAGAACGATCGTAAACATTTAGCATCTCCTATATATTGTATCCTCCAGCCTATACAGCTCCATAGGTTCGTCAATATGTGTGATCCCAAACACCATCAGCTCTGGTGGTCATGCTGTCTCTGTGGTCAGTACAGACCATATCAGCTCGTTCCTGCTGCAGCGGACACGTGCCAGCTCTGCCTGTAGCCCAAAGGAAGTAATGTAACAATCACTCACATGGGACGTTGATCACGGACGGCTTGTGCACTAACACTTGTTGGATCAATGATACAGTTCACATGAGGGCTCGAGGGAAGGACTGTATGCAGCTGATTACCAGCATGATTATTATCTTTATTTCATCCAGACATACCACTCTCTTATTCATTGACTCTCCATTCAAATTTAGCCTAAGCAAACCCTGACCTACATTTGGTTATTATCATAAAACAAACAACTGCCACTGCTATAGTGTGTAGGTGTTGGCAATAAAAATCACAACATTAAGATGAATTCAGCTGAATTTGAATGGTTTCATTAGATTCCAAAAAATTCCCAGACTAACTTGGCTCTTTATAGATGGAAATCACATTTGTTTTTCTCTGAACTGATTCAAGTCTAGCCAGGTTTCAAGGGTAGAGCTTTAAGATTGACTACCGCATAGCAAACACTGCCTCTGTTCACTTGACACCAGATCGAGACAAAACGATATTGACCTTCCTTAATTCGCCGTAATGCACGGACCGGTCGCAAGTGGTAAAATTCGATCAACACTGCATGGTGAGGAGGAGCAGGGAACAAGTGACTGAAGGGAGAGAAAAAGACAGCCATGAAATGAAACAGTGAAATGAAGTGCTGCAAAAAATGCTCATGATAAAACAAAATTCTTGTGAAAGAGGAGAGAAGGTTAAGAGCAGAAGGACGGTTGGTCAAGAAATCCCTGGTGACCTCCACCTCCAAAACCCTTCAATAGGATGAGAACATCTCCCTGCACCAGCCAAAGAAGCTCAAAATCTTCAAACGCACCCATGTCCAGTTTGAAAGATTTATCCTCAAAAGCATCCTTGCATCCTCCATCACAGTCTGGTTTCGTTCCCTCACTGCCAACTGACCTCCAACGAGGCCGTGCACAATGTTGAAGCAAGGAACCATGCTTCAGGGATACTGACGTGGCTCATTCAGAGCAGCACCACCCACCATCATCCTCTTCCCTGAGGGTGTCTGCCTGCTCAGCCAGCCATCCTAATAAGTGAGAAATGGCCAAGGAGCCGCCCCCAGCGGGCATCCTGCACTGTCTACTCCTGCATTATATAGTATGATCCTGTATGTATGTCCTTGTACTGTGTCAGTAAGTGCTGTCTCACTTTATTACATTGCAGGTGTGTATCTAAACTAATCTCACAAAGATAAATTCACAGTGCATGTAATGTAATTGGTGAGTAAGGATGGGCCTTGAACAGAGACCCGGGAACATCCTGCAACAAAAAATATGCTACATCTATTTGAAGGTGCTGAATAGGAGCAGATTGGAGTTTTACTTGGAGTTTTACTTTTAACGTTTCTCAGGCAAAAAAGGAACTCTGGTCAAAATATAATTAAATTCAGCAGGACATCTAACTAGCTTACATGTTTTAATTTAGTTTTTAAAGTTTTGAGTCTCTCTCAGTCCATTCGACTTGTTTTTTGATTTCCCTTTCATTTCTAATAACAATAACTCCCTCGTCTCATTGTCACTCCAGTTGTCGCCCCTCTTGCTGCTGCTGGCCATCGTAGTCTCTATTAAGCTAGCTTAGATTTTTTGCGGTTCTCTCTCGCCTCAAGTAGACGACAATTGACTGTTTGACACATTTTCCCACTGTATTAGCTTCCTCCTCTCTTACCTCGTGCCTTTTTCACTGGGCTTCAATCTAACGTTACTTAACCAGAAAAACGGTGGCTCTTTGGCTCCGCCCATTGAGATTTAACTCAACCTATCAGATGATTTCTGCCTCCAGAGCAGCTCTGCCTCTGGGAAATATTTGTATAACTAAAACTCAGGTCTGCTGAATAGGATAGAGGCATAACTTCATATTTTTTTGGAAACACAAATGGCTATGATATCATATCATATCGTATTGCACCACTTAATGAGCCCTTCACCTAGACGTTCCCCTGATTCATGGACAAAACAATTAATATTCATGAAGCAGTCATAAATAGAGACTTGATACTAAGTGTTCCCTGGATGGGCTACAGTAGCCTCATAATTACCAGTAATTCATCATTGTTGCGACTCACTTGATTATGATGACTGAGCTCGTAGGATAGGGTGAGTGCTCTATCTGTGTCTGGAACAAGTGTGGCACGGCACCGGCGATATCTGTTCTGCAACATTAATCGCAAAATCTACAGGGTTGTTTTTATGCCAAAGTGAGGTTGTGTTGAGGGGAAATCAATTTTGAGTTACACTGTGTTTGGATATAAGCCCAGCCAAAGTTCCTATGTTCAAGTTTAATTACATGGTAAGTGATGAGTAGTGCTGTGTGTGGGGAAGGCAGGGGGTAGTGCATGTGCGTGTGTATGTGTGTGCATGTGTGTTTTTGCAAGTATTGTGTTAAAATGCACATTATTCTGTCATAATTTTCAAAACAATTATTTTGCTCCACGCTGCTAATATTTCCACATGATTTAGCACTTTGATTTCCTCTCTAATCTACAATCGCTGTTGGGAAAGTTTTTATCCGTAAAGTTTCTGCCTAAAAATGTCCTTTTTAAAGAGCAATTCAGCTGAGATGAAAACGATGGAAAAATACTGTATATACTCTCTGCCAGCTCTGCCACCTCGTTGTGGTGCTGAAGTTTGGAAGACTACCAGGCAATGGGACTTGCTGATGTCATCCGTGACCCAGGTCATCTCTAAACCCAGAGCACAGCCATCACGGCCTCCTCCACAAGCACTGCGCTGTGGCTAGCACAACTGGCTGCGACCCAAATTAAGGAGCCATAACAGGCCCATAAATTTCAGGGAAATTTGCTGAGAACGGCAAGAAAGAGAGCCAGAGAAACGAGGGTACCAGCAAGGTTTGATCTCCTTGCAATCATAAATGTGTTTTCAATGGCATGTTAGCAAACTCCTAGGCCAAGATTCCTGCCATGCCTTCCATGCACTTTAATCAGTATAAGATTATTCCCTCTAAAAGGCAAAGGAAAAATCTCAAAACTGAAGACTATGTGAGCTTACTATGTGAAATGGTGGTGAACATTGTCCATCTATCATATCAGTAGATTCACGCCAGTCCCCTTTTAAATGACATAAGTGGCAGTTTCATAACCTCACAACCCAACCAAGTATGACTACTCCCATAGTCAGTAATGAAGGTAATGTTCCCATAATCGCCTTCAATCTTATCACTGGTTTGGCCACCATGGCAACGATCAAATGTAGACCAAGGCAAACTCAGTGCAAAAGACTTTCAACAAAGTATTCTCTTCACAAATGTAACACTAGTGAGTCTATCCCTTCAGAAACAATCGTTTCCATTCCTACTCAGCGTTAGAATGATTTTTCCACTAAGGTCGCCATTGATTTGAGGGGATGTTGTCAATCGCTGTGATTTGAGGCCATCAATTGCATACACAGTGCTTCGAAACACTATTTACAGCAATCTGCCTACTGCTAAACCAACACACAAGTGGTTTAAAGACAATAACTGCACGTGGTAGCTCTGTGCAATGAAAGCATGTGACAGAATAGAATATGATAGCTGCTTGTGTAAAACCAGGAGGAATATATGAGGAAATTATTTCCGCAGGGCTTGTGTGTTTGTTTATGTGCGGCTCAGTACCGATAGTTTGCTTGGTCAGCTAACTTGACCTGTGTGTATGTGTCATGGTTGACCAATGACTTCTTGACCATACTGCACAGAGCTGTTGAGGTTAATTCCCAGCCTGCAGATTTAAAGTCATGGCCTATTGATCTCTAAAGAGCATAATTAGATTGGCCTGGACTTGATGTTTGAGCTTTTGACGCCAAAAGCTGCACTTTGTGGAGTAGCAGGCTAAATGTAAGTTATATATGTATTTAATGTGTATCGCCAAGTGACAATGTGAGTCTAGCTCCTGACTCTTGCCGTATGTGAGACCCTTTCTCATACTATTCCTGTCACTCTCTAGTGTATGCTATCCAGCACATCAAAAGTAATAAAAAAGCGGTATACTTCAAAATAACATGGAACATAGCTTTCCATTTAAATATATGGCATTAAACACAGTTATTCTACGTTATTCCTAAATCTACCTGTTCATTTTATTCTATTTCTAATAAAAGCAACACAAATTATGCTTTCATGGTCAAAGGAAGTATTTTATTTGAGGTTTGAAATTGTGACTGAAAATAAAATACTCGATCAATAATTCATTAAGCCTTTTGCCAAGTGATCCCACAGTGTTCAATGGAGGGCCAATAGCATCACTAGCAGCTCTCTATGAGCCTGTATTTAGTGTTGTAAGGAGAAATAGAGGAGCATTTATCATTACTTGAGGTTGCTGCAGGGTTTTGATCAAGTTTCACCTTCTTTGGATGAGAGCTGTCACTATGTTCAAATGCTGTTTTGCCTCTAAACACCATAAACTAACTAAAAGCCATCAACCTTTTGGCTTAATAGGTCTCAAGTTAATTAAAAGCCATCAGGATCTGATGACTGTCTGCCACCAGAATATTGCCTACTGAACCGACAGGAAATGCCTCATCTAGTGGAAAACACTTACTGGCAGTGGAAAACCTGCCAGTAAATTGTTGGTCTTGACAAGAGGGCCACCTTCCTCCCACAAGCTGCCATTCACAGACCTCAAGAAAATAAATGGCAGTCCCCGAGATGTTTTTTTCTTAATTTTGCTGTGGTGTTGTTATTGCACTGCACTTCCCGGAGATCACATGTCAATCAAACAGCGTGTCCAGCACTGTGACGTCTTTTTGTTTGAGTTTGAGTTTCTGTAGGTGTCGCTCTTTTCTTTGTCTGTTCAGCCATGGTGGCTATCGCTGCTCAAGCTAAGTACACAATTATTCTTCTATTTATTCCAAACAAACGGGAAACGTAAAACGCATCACTTCCTGTGTGCCACAGGATTTTTCCCAGAAAAGACAGGAGGTGTTTAGAACAGCAAATGTAAAAGCTTTCATGACCTGGCTACACTATTGTGTTGTATCAATCAGATAGAGAGAAGCAAAACAGACATGTATTTATATGATAATGTCACAGATAAGTACAGGTTGGGGTCTTTGGAGCACTTGCAGAGAGGCACCCCTGAGTTGTCACTTCCTTCCCACCTTCCATCTGTGTTCCCCTCCATCAGAGCCAAGAAAAAGTGAGAGATGAGGGATGGTTATGGAGGAGAAGACACGCCATAATGGATGTAGCTGTTCTCAGTGATGAGATCAAACTCATCCCCAGCACCAAAGGGGGACAGAAATGCCAGGTGAGAGGTTGAGACACCTTCCAGCACGCGCTCCTTGAATTTGCCATGGTGGTGTGACTTCCGAACAAGCAATACTACAATTCTACCAGCTTTTAATCAAATAAACAATCATATTTGCCTGTCTTTGTATGGGACCATTCACCAAAAACGGACTGAACGGGTCAACGGCAGAGATGTGGTAACATAGACCTTTCTCTTTCAACATAATTGCTTTGTTTCTTTGTCATACTAGGTCCTTTGTGAAGATAATGGTTTCATTATGGCAGAATCCATTCTGCAGCTCAGCAGGCCCATTCAACAGGCTTTGCCATCTCTCGTCGCTCTATTTTTCACTCCAGCTACCAGCCCTGCCTTTCCCTCCGCCTCGCTTCCTAACTCATACCTTCCCGTCTCTCAGTATTTTCCTTTCATCATCTAAGTCCCTTCATCATTTTTGTAAAGAAAGAAGAAGAAAATGTATTTTTGTCCTTATGACTGACCACTAATGTATGATAGCGGGGTATAAGCCTTTTCCAGAAGTGTTTTGTTATTTACCTGTTATGGGTGCAATAGGTGAACCCCCTTCTTTTGCGTTGCTAGGCAATGGAAGCAGTAGATGATGTTGTGTATGCCTTATATTTGGAAAGCTATACCTAGTTAAAACAACACACCAGATATGAAATGATCTGAGCAGACCCTGCCTTGACGTCTTTGCGATTGGCTGAGGCTTTCCACACTCGTCTTCTTTGTTCTGATCATTCTTTTGTTTGTTCTCCTTGATGTGCAAAAATGTTGGACGTCTATAAACTGATTTCTTCTCTGCCGTATTTCCTGCCTTATTGGAACCAATCCAACCACACAAAACAAGTTGATCATGGTGTTTGCAGCAAGTCGGAACAGGCAAGTCGGAACAGGAACTGCAATTATGTGGTGGTCTCCCAACACGGCTGCCAGGGTTCTCTTTGCTACATATAATGCATCTTCAGTCTCTCCGCTAATGCAATATGTAACGAAATATGCAACAACAGAGGCAATCCAAAACACAGGGAATACCTACACGTGAAGAAATGTGAGTGCTATTTATGACAACAAATTAGCCTCTGTGCAGGCAGCAAATATCCAAGGCTGCTTCAGTGACTGTAGCTGAGTCAGTCGGACCAGGGTGCGGTATAGTAAGTATAACTAGATGTAGTGGTCCTTTATGGCTGCAGGCCACCATGACAGTCAGTCAATAAAAGACTAGCAGGAAAATTACACTGGGGGGCTGCTCAGGGCACCAAGGTCATTACCATTAGCTTAACAAATGTCCATAACGCCATCATCTTTCCCCCTAACCCTCTGAACGGCCTCCTCTGTATATTTCTCCACACACACACTCACATTCACACGCACACACATTCATACTCTACCACTACAGATAAAAGGCTGACTGAGGCTGCTCTCCCTGTTCCCATGAAGCACTGCAACCCCGGGATGGAAGTGAGCCCACGTGGCGATAAGGGGCGTGATTATTCATTTGTGTCAGAGATCTAGTGCCTCGAGATAAGATGGGTCCCAGGCAACAATGGAGGGCCTCAGAGACGGCAGATAATCGAGCCACCGACCCCTGTAGTTTGCTCGACTCCGCCGCTCGCCTGCTTCCTCTCTGGTTTCTATCAGT
Organism: Rondeletia loricata; assembly: GCA_900302605.1. Lineage (NCBI taxonomy): Eukaryota > Metazoa > Chordata > Actinopteri > Beryciformes > Rondeletiidae > Rondeletia > Rondeletia loricata. The sequence goes on from OMLI01092283.1 coordinate 15,503, forward strand.
AGGTTTATCTCCTATGAGTAGCACAGCATTGCAGGCCTATCTTACTGTACCAGCTTGGCGGCGTTCTTCCACGGCGATGTCAGTCCCCAAGGTACAAAAGCCTCTGTATGGCTCACAGTTTGTGCGGTGGAACCAAGGGAGAGTGGAAAGCAGAGAGGGAGGAGGGAGGAGAGGATTTGGCACATGGCTGCTATTTAATGCCTGTGGATCTGGAAAGGGGAAGGAGCACACAGGACTGCCAGATTATCTTATTCTCTCTCCAAGTCCTGTTTCTCAGAAGTTGTTGAGTAACGAGTAACGATGTAAAAACGAAATCCTTATATCCCATAAGGAAAGTCAAATTTCACATATACTTCAGAATATGTTTAGATGCAGATGACATTCATTCATTAAGTGGCCAAAATATATTTGGGATATACTTTCAGATATATGTTGAAGAAAATGTATTTCCAGTGTACCAAATATATTTTCAATATAGTTTTTTCAAATATTTTTTTTGCCAATTTTGGTATATTTTGAAAGTATATGTGAAAAAAGAAAATTTTTTCTGCAGTATGGCATGTCGCACTCTTCGGGGTGTTTGCCTCTGCCTGTGTTCCTCCCAAGGGCAATTGTCAAGCTATTGCAGAGAAAGAAGTGCAGAGAAAAGTTGGTAAGAGGCCAGAATGATATGTAATAACCACGGATCAGAACCATTAGGTAGCTTACTCTGACAAGCCGTTGCCAATTTCAACATTTTCAAGGTTACCATTGCAGGTAAGTGAGATATCTCTTAGGCAGACACCACTGCACCTGCCGGAGGGTGTGATTATGGGACGGTTGGCCGATTGTCATTGTAACGTTAATGTGAATCTAACCAACCTGGAGGCTTTAAGTCAGTCAGTGGGGCGGACCCCAGCGGAGCAGTCTAATCAGACGCCTGAGGAAATATTCCCAGTCAAGGAGAATGGCCTTATGCTTGTTATGTCTAAAACTCTTCAACTGTTGCATCGAGCTATGCTGGAGATGCCACAGTGGCAATGCCCTCTGTTGTAAATCACATACAGGCATACAGATAGCCTCATTGGGCTCTGATTTATGTCAGTGAAGTGGCATGTTGGCTGCAAAAAAAAACATTTGGTGATGAGAAAGGGGCTAGTAAAACTATAAGTCACATTTTGTGGTAAGAAAAAGGAACACAAAAGCACATGGGCAAAAGGGCACCAACGTGTGCACACACACCATCTGCACCACTTCAGGCACCTTTGGGGGCAAAGCTGCAGCACAGCCACATGGCAGGTAAGGGGAACAATTTGCACGGATCACACTTACAACATATGGCTGCATCGATCTGTGCTGCCTTGCCAGTATTTGAATTGTCATTAGTCTTGAGATTCATGCATGATTATTTCAGTTGCACTGTTTTTTTCTAAATATGTAATAGGAATTGAAATGAAAGGTCTCATCTCTGTGACCTGCCCAAATGAACATGTCCTCTGTATAATTCCAAATCCACTCGATGATTGTGTTTAACTAACGCAAATGTCACGATTGGCTGGGAGTGACCCAGCTAAGGGCTGTGCTTGCCATTCACAGTAAAGATCACATGCATGCCTAATCAGCTGTGAGCATCACCAAACAGAGGCCACATCATCTCAAGAACTGGCCTTGGGTCCCATGTTCTGGTCAATTAGAGAATTAGAGATGTCAGGCAGGGCCATTTTGCTTTGCTCATTTACTCATATGGCTCTTTGGAGCCTGTCTCTACTCCACGAGGCCAGTGGCAATGGTTGCTGTTGACTTTTATATCTCCTTCACACACACTTATTCCATAGGAAGGCTGGCAACGGCACTTGTCGTCTCGGTCTAACTGCTGGTCTGGAAGGGTATTCTCTAAGGCTAGTGCACTGACCGCCACACTCCAGTCCTATCATCCTCAGCGAGAGTCTCTCAGCTCTGAATCCCCACAGGTGCTGCTCTCACCAATGAGTCACTTCACCTTTGCTTCACCACGCGCTGCTCTGGTTTCATCATCTAGGTGCTCTTTTAAAATGTCTGACTTTTCTAAAAGGCCCAGGATTTTCAACTTTTCCACATGTACAAACTATTTCTGGCGCATTCCCCCCTAAGGGAAGCAGCCACATCTCTCTATAATTCAAGACCTAACTTAAAAGTAACACACAGGAATACACACACACACACACACACACACACACACACACACACACACATCACACACACACACACACACACACACACACACATTTTCTCTGATTAACAAGCCAGCTTAAGACCTTGGGGGAAGGAAATAGTGGGGTTCCCCAGGACACTCACATTACGACACACAGATCCCATGTGAGGCCCCAAATGGGTTCTGCGTTGAAATTTCGTCATCTCCCGCGGTTCCTTTCACCCGACTCCTTCACGTGTCTGAACTTGCGAATAATTTGTTATACAGCAGTCTGCGAATGTAGCAAATCAATAACAATTAAAACTATCCATCGGTGCCAGTAATAATATAACGAATGAGGCAGGGAACCTTAGCTTGGCGAGAGACTACGCACAGCGATGGAGTGTTACCGCATTGTCAATCTGCCTAGAGACAAAGCATCACATGGAGTTTTCACTGTCAGATACAATTTGCCTTATTAGATATGTGACACGAGCTAATGTACCTCTCCCTACCGAGTGGCTCCTGCTTCACCCCCGCTGAAACTTTTGATGGCTTTATTCATCAGCATCTATTATGCACTGGATTTAAATTGGACTCCGATATGCTCATCAGTCACTTTTCATCAGCTCAGACATGCTCTCTTTGACATCACGGAGCAGCTTCTGTCGATGCACATCCACTTTGTGCGCTCCTCTGCACTCCCTCTGCAGTCCCTCCATATGCCATTTGCATCACGCTCTCTAATGAGTCAACACACTTCACACTCAATATGAGCTGTATTTCATGTCATTAGCCTCCCACACACACGCTCTCACACACATGTTGTGTTATCTGACTTCAAGCGGTGCCCGGATAATGTGTCCTTACACACAAACACACACACACACACCTGCACACACCGACAAGCCCTTAACCTGCTATGTGGGTGACACCTATAAAATTATAAATGGGCAGAGCTGTCACACATCCCTTTAAACTCTCTGATTAATGTGATTTGATTGGTGTGATTTTGTGATTGGGTAATCTTCTCATGGAGAGTGAAAAATAACCTCTCCCTCGTGGTCGTCCCCCAGCAGTTATTACCCACAAGGTGTACTTCAGCCCGGGACGGCGGGACACGGTCCAGCCTATTGGAAACAGACTCAGGTTGCCTGTCGCAGTCTAGTCTGTCTCCTCTTACACTGTATTTACGTTTCATCAAGTGTGACCCAGTGGTCGCCTACTATAGAGGGACATGATACGAGGGAATAAGACAAGGAGGTATTCATCTATTTTCTAGACAGTTGAACAAACACAAAGTTTTGGCAGCAGTACAAAGTTCAGGCTTGGTAGGTACAGTACAATAGATCAAGGTTGGTTAAGCAAGAGTTCTCCAAAAATGTTCCTGTCATCGACCCCCAAAGGCTTTTGTTGTTGATTTATATTGAATTGTAGAATTGTCTACACTGTATGTGGGGAGATAATAGTGGTGAGAGAGAAACTCATGATTTGAATAGTCATTTTCATGTTTTCTAATTGGGATTATTTCTAGTGAATTACATTCTAGTGAAATTAGGCTATTCCTCATTTTGCTAGGGATCCTGTGGATATATTTTATCCTTCTTTGTCATTCAAGTTAGCTAACTTGCGCTCTGACAAACTGTGGGCTCCGCCCATTGAAGTTTAACTCAACCAATCAGATTGTTTCTGCCTCCAGAGCAGCTCTTCCTCTGAGAAATGTTTGGAATAACTAAATCTGGTGTAGGGGTCTCAGTGGTATACCTCATTAGCAGACATATGATTTCCACTTTGTCTACTTCCTGCTTTATCCTTTATCTCCCTTTATCTCCTGGTATCTGGCTACCTCTCTACCACCTGCAGCTCTCTCCTTTCCCTCTTCTCACTCCTCCTCTCTCCTCCTCTCTCCTCCCTCGCTCCCAGAGGAGTGTGCTCACTGTGCGCTGTCATCCATCAGGCTTGTCATTGGTCGCTCCGGGGCGGTTGGCGAGGACTGCGTGGGACTCGGCTCATTTCCCTGCTCTGATTATCCTAGCCTGCTC
>OMLI01092287.1:0-10080 GCA_900302605.1 Rondeletia loricata
TTCGAGGATACAGTTCATTCTCGGTTCAGCGAGCGAGTAGCTGGTTGGCTGTCTCGACCTGTCACTCATGACGTCCTCGAGACAATAATTCCTGCTCATTCATTCATTGGTTGTCCCGCCTGTTTTGAGCGACTGCTGCACCAGACGTACGACTAGCAATGCAACAGTACGATAGTCAGTCTGTCAGCGAGTGAGCGTGTGTGAGCAGTGGGAAAAGCACTCGGACGTTCGACAGACTGATCCGGTACATACCGGACACTAAAAAGAGTCGTTCAAAAAGATTCCCAGGAAAGACCTACCAGACACCGGGTGTTTAGAACAGCAAATGGAAAAGCTTTCATGAACTGGCTATAGGTTGAATCACTATTGTGTTATATCAATCGGCGATAGAGAGTAACAAAACAGACATCTATTCATATGAAAATGTTATGGATTATTACTTTAAGCGCCATGCTCAAGGGCTCCTCAACAGTAGTTGTTGATGGAGATGAGAGCGTTACTTGAACGTTTCACTTTCACCCACATCTTCCTAGCCGGTCCAGGGATTAAAACTGGCGACCTTCCCGTCACAAAATGAGAGAGGTAAAGATTTTTCAGCTGTCAGCAGCTGTATGGGAACGTTCAGTATGTTTTACGTCAACACAAGTTTCACAGAGAAGGGCACTTCCATATAGTGAGACTGTGAGTCATGACCTACATGCATCCACCCTTTGTATGAGATTCTGTATGCATGCTTTAAATACAGAGCCTGGAATGTATTCAAAGTTTCATAATAATCCTGCTGTATCTTTGCACTCCTTATTTTCAGTTGCTTGTACTTTTGATGATGTTGGAATCTAAGCTTTTTCTACTGTTGCACTCATTGTAAAGCCATTGTAAAAAGAGCATCCGCTAAATTCCTAAAATTATTCTTCTGTATTTGGCTGCAGCACAGGCCTCAAACCTCTTTTATACTTTTTGTACTGTGTGTCACTCTCTAGATAGTCGAGTCTCTGACTGTGATGGGAACTAGATAACACCGTCTATGGTACACTCAATATTCTCTAAGCCAGTGGGAATGAAAGTATTGCAGCATATTATCATCGAGATATAAGTTGCAGGATGAACGATACCTCTCAAAAGACGCCCTCTTCATAACTTCTTTTTTCAAACGTGTCTGCCTGCACAAGCAAGCAAGCCAACTATACTTAGGATATCGCCTCTTTTGGTTTCTATGCGATTTGACTTAGTTGCCTGAATACCATATATTTCCTACAAACCAGCTGAACAGAACATCTCTTGACACGTGGATATGCTGTTACATTGCAATATGTCATTACAACAGACAAGAGCTGATAAACAAGGCTGATCTTCTTCTTCTTCTTCTCCTCCTTCCCTTACCCAGAAGTGAAGTAGGCTAAGGCCTTGGGAAGTCCCTCAAGTTACTTACCTCAGCAGTATGGTTAGACGCAAGCCTCCCGCTTTCCCCAAATGACTCATGTTTTAGTAGCGTAACCCACTGTACGTGTGTTTTGTTTCTTGGCAGAGGCACTACCTGCCATGAAGCTAAATTATGAATCACTTGCTGGTGTTTGGAAATATATTATTAAACAGCAGCACACCTCCACGATACGTTTTGTAGTGTGCGGCACATTTTCAATTGCTGGTACACTCGAATTGAAAATTATAATTGTTGACAGTCCCACTGTTTGTATTAACAGTCAATTTAGCATTAATGAATATGAATGTGGTCGTCCAAGTGTTGCTAAACTCATGTGGACTTTTCATTAGCTGTTGTCATGCTATCACAAAGCAATAAGAAAAGCCTGCACTAGGCTCAGCCAACTACGTTCAAGTAGCATATCTGTACCGTGGAATAGGGGCTTTTGATACAGAGAGCACACTTGATCAATGGATTTTATTCGCTTTCATTTTTCATGTGCAAGATTAAACAAATCAAAAACTGAACATGTATAAAATGTTCATGACAAAATGCAATCAAGAAAGTCAAAGAAGAAGGTGTTACTATTGCTAAGTTGTTTTGGATCTGGGCTAGTGTTTATCAAGTTACTAGGAGAATAAGTGCTCTGCATCTACTGTATCATCAAGCTCTGAAGAAGGAGGAGGAGGAGGAGGAGGAGGAGGAGGAGGAGGAGGAGGAAGAGGAAGAAGAAGAAGAGGAAAAAGAAGAAGAAGAGCAGCAGCAGCTCTGGAAAGCTCAGAAGTTAATCAGGTCTCAGAAAGTACCTTTCTAAGATACTTTATGTCCATTAACCCTCATATAAGAAGAGTTTACATGAAGATGAAGTTGTCAAAGTCACTAATCAGCTTGATAATGTACGTAAATCTGCTCAATTTTCAACTATTTATTCTGACAGCTGTTTTAGATTTAGTTTTAGCCTTAATCTTTTAATTACAATGTGTATTAGACTTAGTCAAATGTTGATATCGCAGTCGGTATTTTTGTCTTGTTTTGTCACGTTCATATTTTTAGGCATATTTGTATCCTTTTCCAATGCACGCCTGTCTATCATTACTAACCTGCAAAAAATTATACAGCCATGAGTGCAGTATTGGCTGGGTAACCATTGCTGTAACGAAATATACTGACATACTATGACCCTGATTTACTGAAGTCTTTCATGGGTGCAAAAACTTTTGGCATGTGGCATGTTGCATGTAATAGAAAAGTAATTGTGACACAATTGTGAATCGTTTGTGTGGGTTCAAATTGAGGAGAGAGGTTTGTGAGTATTTTCTGTAAATCCAAAAAGGTGAAATCACTTCTACTCGCTCTCACAGAGCTGCATTTGTATAAACTGCTACAATTTCTAACCGTATTGTTTTCTCTATTGTCTACTGGTGTACCATCACGATACCCCCCCACTGGGGTGTGGGAAACCATTTCGGTGAAGCTTCCTTTGGGTGCTCGGGGTTCATCAAGATTTCACTTTGGACACAAACAGTTAGCGACTGGACATAAATGAACACCGGCCTGGGAGGGAAGATGCTCATCCTTCCCACTGATGCACTTGCAAACACAAAGCGAAGAATAACCTTCCAGTCCCCCAACCGAAGAGCCCCTTTCCCTGGAACACAACTATTTTTAGCCGTTTCCCCCCACAGCGAAAGCGAAATGCTAATCTTCAGGCCGCATCTCTTTGAAGTGTAAGAGGATACTTGAGGTGGATTATTTATGGCCACATAGCTAAATCCTGTTAAGTCTGCCAAGTACCCTGCACTATAACGTTGCAGGGCTGGTAAGGGTAAATAAATAAAACTCTCCATTCTGGTCTCATGTCACCCTGGTGAGTACATGACAGTTAACTGAGGATAATAATCAGGTGTGAGGACTTGTGGAAGCTTTTTCTCCAATCTTATTGCCTCCTTACGTCTCCCTCCCTCCTCTCTCTCTCTCTCTCTCTCTCTCTGCTAATGACAGGTAAAAATGAGGCGTCTTCATTTGATGTCCACGACTTGTTAATGATATGCTTGGCGTTTGCTGCAGTGACACAGCATTCAGCGTCGCCGATTGATATGGTAATGCATCTATGTTTATGCTCGCATACATATTTTCATTTCAAAGGGGCAACAACAAATGCTTGAGACGAGCACAACATTTGGAAAATGGGTCACTGCTGCTAAATGTTGATAGTGCTACTTTGCCCCCCAGTGGCACACCGGCTCAGTGCAGACAAGGAGCGTTTCATTATCTTAACCTTCAGGCTGTTGACATTTCCCCAAGGAGTCTAAGGAGTATAGATAGGCTATATATGCTCTTTTAAAATATGTGGGTTTTCATGTTAAAACTCAAAGAGCATTTCTATGAGTGTGCTAAAAACGTGTGCGGCATGTGTATTTGATCAGAGTTCTGTAGTTGTACCAGTAGCCTACATGTGAACGCTGAAAGCAGGATTTTCTTACATCTTACTCTTGGATATGTCATTAGCTATAGTGAGTAATTTCCTCAACACTGGGTAGCTGCAGTAAAATCTATGATATCCTTATTTAATGTATCTAAATAAAAATCCTCATGCCTAATACCAAACCAAACATATTTAGTATGTTGCAATGCAGAGGGTGGTAAGTCATCTGCTTATTCTGCCATTATTCACACAGTCACTTTTCAATGAGGATAGGAGTAATTGATGTACGTCTCAGTCTAAATGATATGATTGGTTATTTGTCTCACAGATTTGAAATCAGGGTGGAAATCAATTCTATATTGTAATGCAGAGGGTGGTAAATTATCCACCTACTCTGCCATAATTCACCGAGCATTTTTCAATTACAATAGGGATTGATTAGTTATTTCTCTGTGTAAATGAATTGGCTTGATATTTGTCACGTCGATTTGAAATCCTGCCTGCAACCGGAGTTTCCTGCCTGTCACTCCCTCAGCTAATTTTAGCCCAAAGCCTGGAGAAGCAGCACACATCAAAGGATGTTGATGTTTAAACAAATGCTGGAGTCGGGCTGACAGGCACGCGCACACAACACACACACACACACACACACACTTTTTCTAATTCATAATAGGTGTTAGGAGCTATAAGTCTCTTGGACTATGCTTGGTTTTGTTTATCATGTCACGCTATACTGTACCACTGTCAATACAATTCCTGCAGCAGTTTCCAAATAAATGTCTTGATTATGAGGCTAATGAAAGAAATGACCTTAGAAATCTACAAAGCACTATATTCATTTGATGGATATATGAAGGAATCGTTGCAAAGATGAATCTTGCTATTGCAGTATAATGTATCATGGAAATTAGCAGCCATGTTCATTGATGTTGTGACAATTAACTTAGCCTTGGTGCTGGTATAAAAGCTCAGCTGATTCGGCTGTATCTGGTCCCCTATTGTACTGACTGTCACAGTGATCCTCTTTGTGATCTGCAAAGGGGATGAAGAAGAGGAAGAGGAAGCGCGCACACATGTACATACACACAATCTCTCTTTCTCTCACTCTTACTTTCGCTCTCTCACACTGTCTTTCACACACACATGTACATGCAACCCCAAACAAAAATAACATGTTGTATAGATGTCTCATTTTTATGAGCATAATTATAATTATAAAACTGCACTCCACCCAGATAGAGCCTTATAGTTCCAGGCTCACAAAATACAATAATAAATATAAATAAATCTTTAGGCTCTTACAGTATCAACATATTCCAGCCAACACGCTTGTGTTTCTCACAATCAACATATGTGATTATAATAGCTGTTTTAAACAGGATATCACATCAACTCTTGCACCAACTGTGACAGAGACTGCTTAAATATACTGATTCATGTCAGAATATTAATTTGCATGCACTTATATTGAGAAAATCGTATCTTCATCTGTGTGTCACAGTATGTGCATGGTGTCAAAGACATTTAGAATCAAAGAAACTATTCCTAACACTATTTGGTCACACTTTACTTGGATAGACCAATGCTGGTACTCAACTTATTATCAAGTGACTATAATGTGTCACTAAAAAGTCTACTGCATTTCAGGTGATACAGTAGTGTGAAAAGTAGTCTATAGATATTAATTGTCTTGGGGTTGGGTTTAGGGTCAGGCTAAGGTCAGGGTTAGGGTCACATTGTCTGTAGAGATGCAGCAAATTGACAGGTGACAATGTTTATCTACCTTTTGTCACCTGGTATGTAGTTGAGTATCAACATTGGACTATCCAAATAAAGTGTTAACCACTACTTTGCCAAGAATGAATGATTTTACAGAGATTTTAAGCTGTTTGGGTCAAAGTACCGTCATGTCCAGCTAACCCTCAGCATAATGGCCAAAGTCTTTGTTCCAGAGAACCTGTCTGCACATTTTAGAGTGAAACAAAGCTTTCCCCTTTCCTTTATTACCCCTCCCATCATTTTTACAGTTGTTTTGAACGGTGGCTCCACACCAGCTTTGGACAAGGTTTGCTACTTGCTGACACATCGCTTGCCTGTGCTTTGTAAGCACAATCCCTAGGACCAACAACAACAGCTGGATAATACACCTTGGACTAAGTGTCCCCCACATCTAATTTGCAGCAACAGCCTTCCCATGCATTGACCGTCTGTCATCTTAAGCTCTTCAGCGGCCATTTGCTCTTGATGCACTGGAGCTGGGCAAAGTCCTTGCTAGCTTGCAGATCAAATCATTTTGAGTGGTTAAGCAGTGCTGTCTTTTTGGGGACATTACTTTCTTTCTTGTAGTCAGTCCTGTGAGACTTGTACATGGCCCCCATGTGTAATTTTCACAGGCTGTTATGCACAAAAAATTGTGTTTTCATTAACTGAATACACATTGTCATTTTTTTATTCAATGTTTAATTCACTTGGCTTTTGTTGGAGGCTTGGAAAAATGAATGCAGCATCTCAATAAGAACGGTTACACCTGTCTTCAAAGAATCAATCACTGGAAATGGGATTTGTTCAAAAAAGCATAATAAATACATAAAACCATTTCCATTCGCCATTCCATAAACTAAACTATAGGATACGTATATACTTGCCTGTTTTGGTTTTATTGCTCCAGCCATTAAATCTAAACTAGACTGTGAGATAACTGGTCTGTATCCAGACTGACTGTCTTTACAGGTAGATGAAAATGGATGAAAAATCTATGTAAAAATTCTGCCAAGACATGACTGAGCACCTCATTAGAAGAGGAAGAAGTCAGGAATCTGGGGCATTGTGATCATAAAGTCTCACAGCTCGCAAGTTACACTCCCATTCAAGTACTGACAGTTTGTGCGGTTTGCATAGAGCAAGCAATGCAATTAATAAAACAAGTGCAATCTACTGGTATGGATTATGATGTTTATTCAACAAAATAAATATTTTTTGGCATTTATCATTTTATCTGGGGGCCCAAATTGTAAGCAGCGACTGGGATAATCTTGCTTTGCTGAATCTGAGCAGCACTACAAACAAGCAGGGGATTAGTAATCCCTGTTGGAGATTTCTTTCCCCCAGAGAAGACAGATATTGCCTGGCACCTGGGGCAAGGGCTTGATTTCTGAACAGTAAACATTGATGTTTTCCTCGCTGGAAGAGCTGCGGTCTGTCTGGACAATATTTCATATTGATAATAGCATTTCAGGGCGCTTGAGTAAATGGAGTTGGATACTGCAGGTGACGGCGTGAGGTGACCTTATCAAACTGTGATAAACTGGAAATGGGAAACTGAAATCAAAATACCATCACGGAGAGGCAGGCAGGACTCATCTGTTGTTCTTTTCGGGGCCCAGTAAGGAGGAAAAAATGAATTGCCTTGTTCAAAAGAAGATTGTATGACATGCTCTTTGCCAACCTGACAGTGCAGGCGGCATGATTCAGTCTCTAGCTCACTGTCTGCGAGCTGTATTCATTCTCCATAAGCTGGCCAAACATCTCAGATGGTTCTCACTGAAGCCTATCTTCAGCTGGATGGCCTGTGTAATCACTCAGACTCGGCAAGTCGAGCATCATGTCACACCTTCTCAGCGCTGGAGTTGTGTTCTGGGGGGGCCATTAGTATTCAGAAAGTAACAAACAGCAATTTTGACCTAATTAGGTCACACACACACACATGCAAAAGCACATGCGTGCACACACACAGTCACACAAAATGGTATGTCTCTCTCTGAGAGTCAAAGGATTAATAAACGCATTCCGTCAAAGTCTCTGGGCAACAACTAAGTTGAGAGTCTCAGCAGGAGCGAGTGAATTGTAAATTAGCAAGATGAATATCAATAGAGACAGACTGACTCAGAATAAGCTGGAGGGAGCAATCAAAGTAGCTTCACTCTACCCCCCCCCACACACACACACACACACACACACACACAGGAGATATGGACTCATTCACATTAATGCTTCACGAGTCCTCCTGTTGTGTGTATCAGAGTTGTCTTACCTGAAAAGAGAGGCAGGGTGAGAGAGAGAAAAAGTACAATTAGTTGGGAGTGATGGCAAACGTGGGGTGCATGTTAAGAGAAAGAAGCTTGTAAACAGATTTTTCCTATCAGGTTTGCACACACTGTCTGTGGGTGCCTTCCAAAACTTTAAGCACATTACTGTAATAGTGCAGTTGCAGCTATTTCAAGTGCTCGGATGTAAATCCCTGTCACAGAAAGCACTACGCTGACTGATGGAGCTTCATCTCATAGGATGTCTGAGACGCGTCTCTAACATGCACGCTTTCTTCCTGACCAGCCACCTAGGCCACTTTGCTCTCCATCTGTATTCTGTACAACATATTTTTGCTGATCGTTGTCTGCAGTATAATAGAAAGGTCATTTTCAGCTCACACAAGCTCCTCCCCAAATTGTTCAGCATGTAGGTGTGCTACTAGTTTTTTGAGACTCATACCTGTAAAGCCTCATATGTGTTAAGTGGACTCTATGGCCAGTTACATCATACTGTCCCAGCAGATGTCAGTGTTACTCAAGATATTTAAAAACCCTTGGTCGACTGTACCCCAGCTGTCTTACAACCAAGAAAACAACAGTCCTTTGACTCAGTTGCCAAGATAATTTACATACCAGGAATGCCTTCGAACTGCAGACAAATTTGCTGTAAAATCAACTTGGTAATGAACAAAGGATTGTAAAGACACAAGCAGGAGAGGTGGAGGAAGTAGAACAACCGGAGCAACTACTGCTGGAGAGGCAATAGCCTGTAGCATGCACAAGACTCCTATCCGTTTCAAAGCGGGATAAGCCAATTATGGGAGGTTTAATTGAATGAGTCTGTAGTAGTGATTAAGTGCCATCCAGAAGAGTGTTTCCCTGTATTTATCATGATATTATTTGTGTCCACATATATGGTATGGTATGGGGATATCATGCTTTTGACAAGGAAGGTGCTTTTATGATTGACTGGGCAATCTGTAGTAATAAAATATAGAGTAGTAAAAACAAACTGAACTGAACTATTGTCAGACCTGAGGACCATTTAACAGACAGCAAGCACACAATACACAGTTAAAGTGTTTAAAATTAACATGAAAGCAAAAGACAGAATTTCAATTGCATGTAATGAGGCCCATGAAGGCAGACAAAGAGTGTTGCAATTCATTCCATTTGCCTGCAGCAAACCAGGCAACTGTTTCCCTTCTGAACTACATGACATTCTCTTTGATGTATTTAGCACAAGAATCAGTGCAGTGAAAGAGATCTGTGAGCTGAGGCAACTCCTGAATAGACTCCAGGGAGGGTCTAAATGAGTACAAGACTGTGTCGTCTGGATATAAATGGATGAGTGAACTTCCAACAGCACAGACAATGATACTGATGTAAATGGTGAACTTGGATTGAGCAGAGCCGAGGGGTATTAACAGATGTTGTGATTTACTACAATGTGTTCTACCAGACAGATAGTTGGAGAACTAGGCCAAGGAGTGTTGGAGACACCGGTGACGGCATCAGAGAAGATAGCAGCACAATATTCGTTCCAGTCAAGAGCAGAGGTGGATGACTTGTGACTTCCGGTGATGCGGACCGAGTAGCAGCGTTCGGTGTGAGCTCCCGCCTTTTCGTTCTAATTATCCTGAATCTCACAGCCTAAAACGGCACAAAACACGGTTAAAAGTTTGTGGTATGTCCCTGGAGCGCTACTGGGGCAATTCATTCACTAAAATGCCAGGTGGTAATAGTGGCAAAGCAGTAACCAGGTCTCAGGAAAAGAACGTTAGCGATACTGCTAAAGATGGCGGCTCAGAGACGGAGGTAACAGAGACCGAAACGCTAAGCCCAGCGATGACGAAGGCCATGGCCTACATGACAGCGAACATCTCGGGGGTGAGAGAATCTAAACTCGACTCCTTCCTGCAAAAAATCAGGGACATCACGGAAGAATTGCGAGAGACCACCAAGCGTGTTGGCGAGGCTGAACAACGCATTTCAGCCGTGGAGGACACAAACACGGAGATGGAGAAGCGTGTTTCCTACCTGGAAAAAGCTGTCGCCTCCATGGCCTCGCTGCAGGAGCGTCTTGATGACCAGGAAGACCGGGGAAGGCGTAATAATCTCAGAATCGTCGGGCTGCCAGAATCATTAGAGGGCACCTCGGCTAAACACTTCATGGAGTCATGGATCCCCAAAGTCCTCGGTCTGACTAC
>OMLI01092288.1:0-15880 GCA_900302605.1 Rondeletia loricata
CATGACTGGGCGATATCCCATATTTAATATAAAGCTAATTATCGGCCTGATCCTAGTATCAATGTGCATTATCAAAGAATAACATGTTTAAGACTCTAATAGAATGAACTGATGTGTGTGTGTGTGTGTGTGTGTGTGTGTGTGTGTGTGTGTGTGTGATAGTGTGTGTGTGTGTGTGTGTGTGTGTGTGTCTGTGTGTGTGTCTGGGCATATATTTCCATGGGTGTGTGCATGCATGCCACACTGCTCCCTGTATTAACCCCAGACACACACCATATCTACCATTAATCCCATCATGAGGGCCTGTCACTCGCTTTCATCTGCGTAAGACACATGAGCAGGGGGTCAAGAGCAGCTCATATTATTAACCATGATGTCAGGGAGAAGTGGTGTAGATGGTTGACTTCAGGGAGGCTAGCAGCCAGTCATCCAAGGGGTGGGGAGGGGAGGGGAGTGGGGCGGGTGGCAAAAATGCATGTCAAATGCATGGCTTTTGTTTATTGTGTTACATCATCTTCAGTAATAACAGAGTGCCTAAACATTTGTCTATTTACATGGTGAGTGCTGTTCCTACACTAGAACATGAAGATGAGCTAAAAATGTGTTTTTTGTGAAAAGCAGGGCATATGTTAAAACTCTGACGGTTCAGTTATTATGCAGTAATCTGCCAATATGTGCTAATATTAATGTAGTTTACAATGTTCTATTTCCTTTCATCCCCCCCCACACTGGTTGAAATGTTTCCACTAGAGGGGACTAATGAGCATCAACAGCTGTTTTGATACAGTGCAGAATACCAGAAAATAACATGACCTCAATATAAAACACTATTAATAACTGGAGGGCCTTACAAGAACTAATGAGTGACGGAGAAAATCCATGTATCAAATGCAAAACAATGTCAACCGATTCAATGCATGTCTACGACAGCACCATCATCGTCGTCTCTATCCCAGTGCCACAGTGGCATTACTGGTTCCTGCTGAACAGTGACAGCATGCATCGGTTAGGCTTCATCCTCATAGAGAGCAGGATTTGGCCCAGTGCTGTTTTCTGCGTTACAGCCATTCTTACCTGCTGTATCTGATGAATAGCTCGCTAGCTGATACACTCTGCACAATGATCTCCAGTTCCCCGGCTGCTCGCCTGCAGCTGCTGGTAACCGACAGTCTGGACAGCAGGGGAGGATAGAGTATTTCCTCCAGGGGACTGGGAAACGTACAACTGGGCCATTGAGGTGTGGAGCTTGCCTTTGGGGTACGCCTCTTGTGTGAGTAAACACCATAACAATCCAGCAGAGAGACACACTCACTGTGTTGGGGGAATTGTGTTTGGTATGCCAGCCCAGCACAATGTCTGGCACTGTTATGATGATTGCATTTTATAGGCCGACTCAAGTCATTTCTGTCTGCTAAGAAAAGCGTTTTATGGTGCGACATGCCAGCGTGATTCATGTGCTCTGAAACGTGTATCTATCTTATTGTATGTGTGATGAGCCAGTATTCTGTTTTTACGTCTATTATCTTAGCTATTATCTTCCTTTACATGGTGTTTGTGAGGACTCGTTAAGTGTTGAATGATGAGGACACTCCTTAGCTTGGTGGACTATAAACCACCCACCTTCTTGTTACTCCCCACTATACTTTA
The DNA here is from genome assembly GCA_900302605.1 of Rondeletia loricata. Taxonomy (NCBI): domain Eukaryota; kingdom Metazoa; phylum Chordata; class Actinopteri; order Beryciformes; family Rondeletiidae; genus Rondeletia; species Rondeletia loricata. The sequence continues at coordinate 1,648 of OMLI01092288.1, forward strand.
TAACAAAGCCAAAATGTTTAACAAGAGTTGAACTATGTCCTTCAGACATCTCTGCATTCCCAGACAATGAAATGTTGGCTTGTCATGTGACTCCGCTCCTCTCAACTCTTGAATTTGACTTTGGCAGCAGTCTTTCTCTTTGATTGACGGATGAGCGAGCGATACGACTCCATCAGAAAGTGCCGCCTGACAGTTTGATTTGACAGCCCTCTTCAAACTAAATATACTCCTTGTTCCCGGCACTACATCAACTTGACAAGAAGAAAGTGGTTAAAAAAAAAGAAAAAAAAGATATGTCTATACTCTAATACAAATTTCACTTTAAAATAATAGATAACAATTGTCCATATACAGTGTGGTAGCCAATGTTCAATTCCCCCATGCATGTATCCTGCATCTGTCCTTGATACTGTTAGACAAAACAACCGGTTGCCAGATTATTCCTTGTTTCCCCTGTAATGGCTGAACATTTGGATACAAATTTCCCTTTTCAAACAATTCCTCTCATTGCTTGAACGACAGTGCAGCAGCTGCATACTGTAGCATGCAGCGCATGGAACAAAAAGTGGGACTTCAAGTCTGTAAGCCTATGTTATATATATACAATGTGAATGTTTTTGTGATAATCATGTATAATGTAGTGCTAGAATCTTAATGTATACACTACAACACTTTTAAAACCCAAGGCCTATAGGTAAACATAACCCTTTACTAGCCATTAAACAACCTCTTTTGTCAATTATTCATTCATCTGAAATGTGTTTGTACCATTAGCAAGGGGCCTACATGCAGTTGTGATACGGTCACTTAATGTTCTCTTACTTCTGCTGTCATCACTTGAGAGTGTAAATCCTCATCATTGTGATATGCCTACATTCTCTTCTCCCATTTAGATAATAAAATGCATAGGCCTAAATGATTCATGGCATCCATTTACATAATTCATAATTAAATCACAACCCAATGGGTTGGAATTTATTAACTGTGAAAATGCATGTGCCGCCATCATAATATACTAATTAATATCTTTAGTTATCATTGGCACATTGCTCGCTCAGCTGGAGTCTGGGTATGAGGTAGGAATAATGCAATGCAACAACAAATTATCTGTGCGTTTAAGTGGGAAAGTCTCAGAGTGATGGCCACAATATGCATTTGCCTTAAGAACTTAATGGGGGAATCTGTTTTATTGGAGTTGTCACATGCTCTGGCTAATCATTTTGAACACTGTAAAGATTAGGGCTAATGCATTTCCATCCTCTAGCTCCAGCGTAGGGCTGCAGGGCTTTTCTAATCACGTTGTACACTGTTCCCACAGTCCACAAAGCATACGCCACACATGGCTTCAGCAGGAACACACTTTTCCATAGACAAAAAGAGAAAACTGAGAACAGCATTGCTAACATAACAGATTGATTTCTGGATTGATCACTGATTTGGTCGCGGCCTGTAACAAAATACATTGCCTATTCCTTACGAAATAGGAAGCTGATGTGGGTTTTAAAACCACAATGCCATCCCACTGTTTCGAAAATACACGGGGCAGTCTAATGATCTCGCGTCACCAAGCGCCTTTCTTTGTTCCTTTCTATTATGAACTCAATGTATTCTTAGTTTAGACAGTTAATTCAAACGCCAACACCCACTTACTCTCCCCACCACCAGACAAACAAAGGGGTCCTCTTCACTAATGGTCCCTCAGGGTTCACCACTATCTATTGATCTGCTGTCACCCAATTTCTCTGTGACTTATGCCCTGCTTAATTCCCATTACTGTGCACACTGAAGCCTTATCAGGGAGAACAATAGGCTTGTTGTCACTGAGGGCAAAAATATGAGCGGGCCTGTGACAGTGTGAGCACAAACTCATGACTCCAACTCGCCGAGCCCTCCCGGTGACCTCTAGGCTCATATAGGCCGGTTTGGAGACGGCATCGGAATACTCAACTCGATCTGGACCATTTGCAGATGAATCAGAAAATTGGATCTTACTCGTTTCATGAAGAGGAGCCCCAAAACAGAGGGCCAGTTCCTTAGCCATAAAACTGTCACCATGATATGTCTCCAGCAATGATCATTCTCAATTCTTCTGCGCCCCCCCTCTCCAGCTCTTCCACCCACTAGCTGCTATCTCTTTCTTTCAATTATATGTTTCTCTGCTCTTTTAGACAAAGAGTAATAAAGCTATAAATCGTGTGTCCTGCAGAAGGTATGGACATTCTGTCTCTGAACTGCTGTTGAAACTGCCATAAACCACCCACAAAGTCAAAGATAAGGATTTACAGTTATTTAACATCATCCTTGTCCCCTAAATCACAGTGATAAGAGAATTAAGTGATGGCTATAGGTTCTTTGTCCTCTAGCTATTGATTTTTTTTTAACAGAGAGGGCCAGTGCAATGTTTTTATTGAGCATCCTATTTGCTTTAAGCTTAGAGTGGAAAAGGGCCTGTTTGGGTTGTTTTATTCAGCCACATAATATACATTCTGAATGAATTGATGAAGTGTGTTTTCAAACATCCCTTCAACGGCCATATCAGGACAAGTGCCATAGACAATATGGAGCCATTTTTTCATCCAATTAAGGATAATTCAACCATCCGCGTACCTCTTCCTTATGCCAAGTGCCAAGTGGTTTTGGACGTGGTACAATTATTATGGTAATCTCCAATTCAGGTATGAGAGCTGTGCATAAGCGAACAGAAGATACGCTGGATTTATCCAATCAAAATAGGAATCATTCCTCCTTGTCGGCCTCTCCAGAGAAAACAAATTACTTTATTCTCAGGACGACATCCACGTATAATAGTCATTGGTATTAATAGCAAATGCTGCAAATAATCTGCTTGTTAAAGCGGCCGTTGTTTTGCCAACCCAAGTTTATATCTCCCTCTTAGCACATAGTGTCCCAGTTCGAACAAAGACGTGTTTAGCTTAGCGGAAGTTAGTCACTCATTTCAGCATGAAAACACTTGTGTCAATGCCTTCGAGACGGCAACGCTGTTTAGCTTCAAGTTCATGACCCTGGAGCGATGATAAATGTCAAGCGCAACAATGTCCCGCTAACTAGACATGCCACTGCCAACCAATCATCTTGTTATTGACTGGGAAAGCATACGGCACTGTAATGTGACTCTAAATGCTACATTACAGTATATCTGTCTGGATAAGGATGAAGGCCATTTATTCAGTCTGCTCTCATTCGTTTGGCCCAGAGCACCACTGTCGGTTTCTGCTCCACATCACCCAACAAGTGTTAGGGGCAGTTCTCTGATTATGTGTCAATACCTTCATGAAAATATCAGGGTAACACTGATGCTTTCATTAAGGCAATATTGCATGCATCCTTATTTGTTTTCTCTGTCGTAGAGGCTTTGTATTATTAACCTACAGTATGTTCTTGTGTAGGATCTTACTCCTCCTACTGGGATTTGTGCAGATTTGTGTTAACTTGTCTCAGGAATGACACTGCTCATATGTGTTGAAAGATGTAAATTGAGTCCCTCTACAAAAAAATAGTGTCGTTTTAATTTAGCTTGGCCTTGGATTGATGATGACAGCAATTATGAATTTGATACTGTGTATTAAAATAGCTATCCTTGCGTCAATGCCCCATCAGCTTATCTTCGACGTAAGAATAAAGTGTCGACGCCGAGGCCTAAGTTGTTGATGAAAGTGTCATGAATAAATAAGTGTGAGGTTTGTTAAATGAATAGATTAGACTTGACGTGAAACTTTCGTCGTAGCACTTAAAAGTGCACTTACTATCAACGTATCTCACAGTACTGACCCACCCCGCTATGTGAAAGGAGGAATTTATGAGTAGCTGAGCTGCTAGCTTAGAGCTGGCTGGGTGGGACGTCCTCTGCTACCATATATCAATCCCAGAGAAAGCTAAAGAGGCACTTACTTCTCTATGTATAGCTCAGCAGGACTTTATTTTTTGGGGGGTGTTTCATCTTGCAGACAGACCCCCCCAGAGTGTCAGCCTCAGTATAGCGCCTACTGGACAGGGGTTAAGCAGGTGGCAAGGTGTTAACAGCACCGACAATATATAACCTTGAATAATCCTTTAACTCGGTTTTCTCATTCAAATATAAATCTTTTAAACTGCAGTCATGAGGCAGTGATGAAGAATACAGAAATGACTATACTCAACTATACTCACATGTTAAAGTCCATCAGTGTAAGCAAATGCAATACTCATATTAAAGTCATTACTATCTGCTTGTATCTTGGTGAATATATCCATCTGGAGTGACTCAGTGAATTTTATATCATTTGATCCTCGTATTTTGGAGATTCATTTCTTGGCTCATCTCTAACATGAGTTGTGCTACATTGAATATGCGGCCCACATCCATGAACATGATCCTCAACAGCTTTGACTGGCCAAGGCCAATTTGTCTGCATACGCTGGCCATACATAGTTAAAGGTTTCCTGGAGATCTTTTAAAAATGGAAACTTTGTTGTTTATGATCTTTTCCTTATCTCAATCACAAACCTGGTTGAGAAATGCTCCACTGTTATTAGGGTGACCACATCTCAGCATCCCCTACAAACTGTCTCATTAGGATTAGTGTACTGTGAGAACAAAGGACTCTAGACAGAGGAGTCCAACCCACATAAATACAACCAAGCGGGAATTCTGCTCAAATGTAAAATTGCCATACAAATGAGATTGGAAACTCTCCTGGGCGTCTTCTAAACTTTGCCTTTGGCATCAATCAAGAATATTGCCATGCAAGTCCATGCAGGACTCGGACAAACGGCTTCTTTAAGCATTTCTCCGGGAGGCATAAAAGTGTATTTATGGTCACCGTGGGCAGGTATAAAAGAAGACTGGCAAACATGAAAATCAAGTCCTCTCATGGGTGCCATCTAGCCATGCTGCGCTGTGTTAAATCATCGATGGAAAGAACAACAGTCCAGTCTGAGCAGAGTGACAAAGCAATGCCTAGGGCTTGCCTTTTCCATTCTCTCTAAGAACCAGTTCTGTTTTGTCTGCATCTGAGCATAACCGCTTTCAGCTCGGTAATGAACTACATCTGTCTTATTCTGCACGTCAATGACATGTTTCAGTTTAATGTAATATACAGTTCAGTGTGTATTACCTAATGCCAAGATTTAAGGCTACAAAAGATCCTGTTTCTGCACTTAGCTGATGTGGGATTGATTTCCTTTACGAATGTATGAATCACGGTGGTCATTACTAAGCTGGACTCTTTCATTAAAATGAGCTATATCCTCCTCTTCAACAGAGCCCTCCTCCAACAATATACATCCATGGGGAAAAAAACCCACTCTGAAAACAGCAACATGACCGGGTAAAGTATGGCTTAATTTATCCCACTAATGCAGAACATTGATCCTCTGTAGAGAAAATAGGCGACAACACGCTCTTGGAGCCTACATTGTTAGGGTTTTAATAATTCAGATGTAGTTGGTGGGATAATAAATATACTGATGGATGGATCTAGGCGATAAATGGAGAAGCAAACCCTTTTACTTATCCGAATGAGTAATATCAACAGTGGTGGGAATTCATTAATACAAACGTAATGACACACCCATCTCACATAAATGCTTGACTTGAATGTTGGACAAGGGGTGCTTTCCAAAACACTTTTAATTGGGAGGCTTATAACAGATATCTCCTCTGAAGGTCGCTCTCACTAGAATGTTTCTCTCTCTCACACACACAGGCGGTATTGACTTCAAATAAAAAGACATTAATGTAGATAACGGCCTTTTTGAACGCTCATTAGTCACTGGTAATCTAGGAACATGGGCGATATATATTAAGAGCGGCGTTCACGGCTAGTCGTTAAAGGAGAAATAAAAGACAAAATAAATCCAATCTTGGAGCTGGAATGCCTGTGATTAATCTTGTTGGCTACCACTGGCTGCCTGCTTAACAGTTTTATTTAGTCATTTATGCCGGCTTCCTGATAATCCATTTATTCTGAATAATGCCTCCCTTCATGTTAAGTGCTGTGTTCAGGAGATGCAGCTATAAACTGTTTTTTACTCCATACCCAACACACACATATTACAACAATTACGTGTATATATGTACAAAAATTTCACATTATTTAGTGTAGCATTTAATTAAAGTGTTAATTGTGTACATTTTCAATGATTCCCTATGGGGATCACAACTAAACTAAGGTGGAATCACAGATCATTCACTACAGTATATCTAAATACATGTTTAATGCAATTTGACTAGCAGAGGACTGAGAGTATTACTAAACCAGAAGAACAACATAAGGAGAAATGTTCATCGGGGTCCCTGAAATAGCACACAGCGGCCGTGCATTACGTCATGCGATGTGAGACAATGGAGCGATAAGCAATGATTAAGATGTTCCATTGTACAACACAAGGGACGATCACATGCAGGCGCTGTGGAGCACAAGCCCGCTATCCAGACTGCTGAAGTGGCTCTGACAGCCAAGCATCCGCACCTCTGGGAGTTGACAAGAGCCCTGAGATCCACACACACACACACACACACACACACACACACACACACCACCACACCACCACCCCCATCTGCAGTGAGAAGCTGATAGCAGTGTCCAAATGCATTGATTTACATTTGGGGGGGGGAGTTCTGACAGATTTTTAAGGCAGCTCTGTCAGCAACATCCTTGCACCTGACTGAGGATTGACTGCTGTGAATCACTGATGACAAATGATGCTGACACTCACAGCTCAACTCCTTGATTAATGATGTGATAGAGCTATTCTAAGGACCTGGGTTTTTGCCAAAATACACGTAAAGGGAAAATATATCCGTTGGCACATACCTTCTTCCATCAAGATCTCCTTACTGAGGAAGAACTGTTGACTTACTTCCCAGTTCCTTTGATCCTTGTTACCTGGTAAACAGTTCAGAGCAGAACTGTATATTCCCAATATAGAGAGTAATAATCTGTGACATTTGCTACTCTCTAATGCCAAGTGATATAACACAATAGTTATTCAACCTATAGCCAGTTCATGAAAACTTGTACATTTGCTGTTCTAAACACCCGGTGTCTGGTAGGTCTTTCCTGGGGAAAATCCTCTGACGCACAGGAAGTGATGCGTTTTATGCTACCGACAACAGCAACAGCGGTTTGTTTGGAATAAACAGAAGAAGAACTGGGTAGTTAGCATGAGCAGTGATAGCCACCATGGCTGAACAGACAAAGAAAAGAGCGCCACCTACAGAAACTCAAACTGCATCAACAGAAAATCCAAGGAAGAAGACGCCACACTTTAAGCCCTTAAGTTTAAGAAAATTCCCAGCTGTTCGACATTTCAAGTTAAACGTGACTGGTCTGTTTCCGTTTAACATTAGTAGATATGTGGCTGTATATTTAGTAATGAGGATTCTGAGTGTTCTCAGCCGCGTCTCAGGAGACTGTTTCAGGAGGACTTGACTGAAACCCTGAACCCTATCACGTATCCCACGGAGCACAAGTCATAGCACCTGACGACATGGTGCTGCAGGGAGTTTCTGCTGTCACAATAAATCAGTAACAGACAGGATGCAGTATAATCACGGCGGGGTCCTGTTTCACTCAGCCTCCGCCGAATGGTTCAGCACAATGTAACCAGCACGTGGCGGTGCACACCACAACTGTGCATACATTGCCATACCCACAGTGTTTGATGGTTGACTTGAGAGGAATAAGCCATGGGAGATAATATACAAAGACCCGTTGATGGTTTATGTTGCATGTCTTCCATTGTACACTGTGATGTACTGTATAGTGCCAGTAGCTCACCTTATTCTCCAACCTCTCTTGCTTTGATGGTAGATGGAATAAATGGGATGCCTCAAGTGAAAATATCTCAACATGTAGGCTTGTACCTTAAAACTGAGGCGCTGAAGACGTTTGACGACTTTTGAAAACAAAGTGTTGCAGTCTGTAACCATATGAAGCCTATACTTCAAACCAGAACCAACTGAGATGCCTGAAATATCAGAGCGGGGACTCATGCTGTGCTTATATCTAAGATTCCTTTCCTTCATAAAGATGAATGTCTAATTCTTACAAATTACCCAAACATTATGAAGCCCTTTCATTTCCAACACTGTTGAATCTGTCTGGAGTATTTGCTGTCACATCGTGTTGCAAACACTCCTTTACTCTGGCAGTTCATTGTCTTTTGATGGGCCATAAAAGGCTTGGTTTGATGGATGATAACTTGGGGCATCTCTCTTTGTTGTGGGATGTGATGACTGAGTGCATGTGAGATGTGAAGAGAAGACACAGTGTGAATGGGAGATGTCATCGACGTCTTGCGCTGACACCGAAGCCCTTAGCGTGGGCTTTGATCTCTACGAATGATTGCAAAGCAAACACAAATAAAAGATTCCAGTGTGTTTCTGTTTCCAGTCAGAACGTTGCCAGGCACTAACTGTTTCCCTAACATTTCCCAGTAGGTCGCTCACTGAGTGGAAATGGATTTCTGTTCATAGTAGCTATAGTAAGTAGCAAACTCTTCTGATCATGCCTCTGTAACAAACTTATTAGTGTGGACACATAACTTTTGCTACGTTTACGCCTAGCGTCCACACTACTCCGCCGTTTTCGAACCCCTAAAACAGAGACTTTTGAAAACGCTGCTGACCCCGTTTTAGTTTGAAAACTCCTGTGTTGCGTTTTAGTGTGGACGGGTGGAAACGGAGACGAAAACGATGACGCAGACACCCACGTTCCTGATTGTGTCTTATCAGGCATGACGTGTCCTTCCCTGATTCGTCACGCCCCTATCACGTGACCCTTTTCCGGAAGAAAACAAACAAACGACAACTATCAGCCTTGACTACCAGCGGTTAATTCAACATGGATAATGAATTACAGGCGTTGCTGACCTTGTTGTCTATGCTAGCAGCTGTTGTGCAGTTAAATTCTGCATTGTATAATGCTACTACTGCCTACATGCGCAGGAGGCAGACAATCTGCTTCCTGTTTACACCAGCACGCGCATGCCCAGTGTACGTGAATGGTCATGTGATATGCGTTTTCAGGCGTGTTAGTATGGACGGAGATCATTTCTGAAACGGTGCTAAAACGCTTGTGCGGACGGAGATCGTTTTCGTTTTAAAACGCCGTTTTAAAATGGAAACGTATTAGTGTGGACGGAGCCTCAGAGGCTGGAAGAGGTGTTTTTATGTAGGTGGAGCACACTTTGGGTTCTGCCTGTATGTAAAACATGATTTAGTGGGAGAGGAGACAGATCATGTCATTGCCTTCTGATCTGGTCCAATAAATATTGAGTGCTCTAAAACCAGCCAGTCATATGTGCATAGGCCTTGGCTCCCTGCTGACCCTACAACATCTGCTGAGGCACTTACTAGTTAATATATTAGCTGTGAGAACAGGGCAGGTGTTTTCAGCTGGAGCCAGAGAACATCAAAAACAGATTGTGCTCCGGTTCATGCAATTGAATTAAAATGAGTCACCACCAGCCTTTCTCATAAAATACAACACAAATAATGTTAGCATGAAGGGCAGGTGGGAATATTTCATAGGTCTACTTTGGTTTGCTTGACGATGGCAAGCAAACTGAAAAAGTAATTGACTGCAGCTAGTATGAGGAATCCATTGTGCAGATTACTGAGATAAATATATATAAATCATCATTATTAAAAACTACGGTTTATATTGCACTATAAATGGTTTTCCACTATAGTACAGCCCTTTGTTGCTAAAAGGAGGCACTGTAGTTTACTGCACCTCTGCATATCCACAGGAGGCGTTTTGTGATGTTACTTTGATGTTTACTTAACCGACTGAGCATAATGTGTTTCCTTGGTCTTTACATTATAGATTACAAACAAGAAAACATTAAAGTTCTAATCATGCTGGTATTTAGGCACATGAGCGAGCATTATAGGCTATAGGCTGTTCCTATTAGGAATTAAATGCAGTCGGCTGATCCTGGTCTGCTCAAATGATGCTGTCCTTGTGTTTACTCGACAGCAAATAGCAAATAGCTGATGCAACTTGATGCATCTATGTACAGCATTAGTCAGTGGTGACTTAAACATTTTTAATCAAAACCGTACTGCACACCCTTCCAGAGCTAGCTAAGGTTACCATTTTGCGAGATCCACTCCAAGTGGGTTAACGATTAGCTCAAACCTTTTGCTTCACCTTTATGAAAATGGTGGGACTTGTAGTAATAGAGGTAATGTCCTTTCACTCGACGAATTGATAAGGCCTATATATTTTTTGTGTCATTAATTTCATTGATCAATAGGCTGTCAAGTTGCCCTGCTTCTGACTTCATCAGGATTTTTCAATGTGGTCCATGTTGAATTTCAGCCTTGAGAGAATAACAAAAACTGTAGATTTGAGTTCCCTCTCTTGGCCATGGTTGTGTATCAAGCCATTAGCCACATATCTATGCCTCAACATACCAGACTTTAATGTAGAAGAGTCAGGGGAAAGCCAGCTGTAAAGTAATGTAATGTGAGCTAGTCACAAAAGCCTAAGTGGAACAATTAGGAAAATACCCAGAAGGCATTGGGAGAGATTGTTACGTGAGATTTACTGATCACTGTATTATTCATGAGTTAGGGGTTAACTTTTTCCTCAGAGAATATCGTTTGCATGATCTTTGTCTGATGAGTAGATAAGCAGATCATGTTTTTCATATTTTTCATATCACATCATCCTTACATGATGATCAAATGTTTGATTCAAAATAAGACAGAAATGAAGACCTTACGAGAGTTTACACACTGCAACTCACCACTACAGCTCAATAAGTAGACTTGGAATTCAATGGCCGACTTCTTGATTTTGTTTTTCAAGATAGAGTTCAGTCACGTTTCCGACTCAGGAGCCGTGATTATAGAGACTGAAGATGTTGGCGCTTGTGCTCACCTGTGTAGGTGGAACATAGACTAAACCACATTTCAGTTCTTGTGTCAGTTGAAAATGAGTAATGTGCTGCTGATCGTAGCCTCAAGATAAAGCCATATTTGAACTAGCATTTGATGGATATCAAAAGGCCAGGATACCTCAGATTGACCCCTGTCATTTCCTTCAACAATGTATATGCTTATTTTTTTGTGTGGACTCTTTTGTGTCTCTTTCTCCCATGCGAGCTCAGCTTTATGTTATACACAGCAATCTTAAGCCATCTGGTGCTCATTTCCTGCGAGGTTCAAGATGGTAGGAGAGTTAAAAAAAGGAGCCTCGTTTGAACTGGGGGCTAATGTAGTCAGGATGGAATCTGTCACTCAGTCTATTGCATGTTGATGACTAAGGGCACTTTCAGCTGTAAGCAGTCCATGATTTATGGACACCAAGTGAACTCTTGTAAGCAAAAGCCAGCTCAGAGTTCAGAGCAGCGAGCGGGCCCTTTTTTGGCTACAGCTCGCCTGCGTTTTCTTTCCATTCATGCCAAAGTATTTCGCACGGCAATTAGCTCTGTCCTCATTTGGGTTTGCAGTCCCAAAGGGTTAGGAAAGCCATTCATCATCCTCAGGGCTTGGAACTACGCAGCTCAGTCTCAGGTGCTTTTCGTAAACAGTCATTGGCCTGGCAGAGACCGGCCCATTCCATTTCACCGAACGAGTAGAAGATACAGTAGTTTTGAGGTTCTGCCATCCGTCCATCTGTCATATGCTTTTCTTTTTTCTCTACAGGTGTGAAGGCAAAAGGGAAATGTCATTTCACATGGCTCATTTGTCATATGGTAACTACACAGTTGGAGTGAATAGAGTGTTGACAACACGACCCCTTGCCGTTTTCCGGGGTCAACTGCTTTAGATTTGAACGTCGGAGTGCAGAGGTTGGGCGCGACTTTGAAACAGAGCAGCTAAAAAGGAAAAGCTCCATTCTGCTACATGGTTAATGAGGAGTATACTTCAAGGAAAAAGGATGTTAGATGTAATTTTTTTAGATCATTAATAATATCGAATTTTTAGGAAGCAAAATGTATGGCGCTTTTTAAAAGGGAACTTGACATTTAGCACATGTTTACACAGATACAGATGTAAGATATGTAACCTCGTTAGAAGAAATTAAATATGTCATTAAAGAACTGTTCATGTTTTATGTTGATCTATGCCTTGAGTTATATTGAAACATAAGTGCTGGCTCCACTAGATGTAGTTATATAGCTTCCAAATGCCTGTGGGTCATTAATACACATATCTGAGCAGGCAGAGCCATAAACCTATGCTGGATACATTTTTGCGTTCTGAACCACAACATCTACAGAGGCAGCCCGGAAAATAATTGAGCCACAGTATGTGCATTTTTTCTATTTTCAGATCTACCCGCAGAGACCCATTACTTTACAAAGAGCTTGCCAACCGATTCTGTATCCATCATGTGTTGAACCAATCTATTGCTGTGTCTGTCGCTAGTATGTCTATATCAATCAGAATTAAGGAATTAGATTAAGCTCCTTGGGTTTCCCCCCTCATAGTCCTTAAGTTGGAGTCACGCTGCAGTGCGGGCCCAGGGGTTACGGGAAGTATCAGACGGGACTAATTGTCAAGGTTATGTCTCAGCGGATGATTGATGTGGGGCCAGGCTGTTTTTGTCAGCCTGTCAGGTGGCTGGAATGTTTAATGTTCTCATTATTGGTTGCTCTGTTGTGTATATTTCTCTGTCAGCGCCGCTGAGCCATCTGAACTGCCAGAGCACTTCAAAGGCCTGCAGGTCATCCGTCTTCCTCCTGACGTCCTGAATGTTCAGCCTCAGCTGAGTGCTAGTGATTTGTTATGACTTGAGAGCCAGCTGACAGACAGGTCTCCTGTAAAAAAAAAAAAAAACACCGACCCATTTCCCTTTTGTCGTGCGGTGAAAGCATCGCTGCTCCCGTAATGGGGACAACTGTCACAGTAGGCTGGCACCTGACAATTGTGTCATATCACTAATTTGCAGACGGGATGACTTGAGGTATTTTTTTCTTCTTCTTCTTTTTGCCTCAGTGCAGATTTGGGTTCTGGTGTCATGGACGCTCACAGGTCACCATCTGTTGTGGAGTGCCAGGGGGGAACAGCGCTGAAGAGGGATCACTATATTAAGGCACATTTTCATATTCGTCATTAGTCCAGGGCCCAGTGTGCCGTGGCACTAAGCAGAGAGCATCATGGGAAGCATGCTGACAAGCTACAATGCCAGTCTTGCAAAGAAAGAGAGAGGTGAGACATGGCACTAAAAACAAGAGGGAGGGAAATTAAATCCAAATCTCAATTCTTTTCCCAGGCCCTTGACAAGATTGATTGTTTTCTGCTGATCTAATTTTGGATCATAAGAAAACAGTCCATTTGTCTTGAAGAAAAATGATGTGCCACATGGTGCAGATGGACATTTTTGTGAAAGCTGAAAAAGATGAAAGAGAAACTCTGCTCCTCCTAATCACGAGCTGTAGATTACTCTGTCCATTTAACCAGATGGCAGGCTTGATTCTGCAGGCCCTCCTGTATATTAATGAACAGCAGTCTGTTATATTTGACTTAGGTAAGTGAAATGTCCATCACCTGTAATGGTCTGCCAGCTGGCATTATCCATGTTGCACCACTTTGGGTCCAAGCAGCATTTTTCATTTGCTACATTATTGGAGGAACATTTTTGTTTGCTACTATTTTCCATCATTGTCATTGGCCTTGGCCTGGTAGATGTTTTTCACCAGGAAGAAAAGTCACCAAGTTGTGTCCACAGCAAATTTCCTCCCATAGGTCAAGGCAATAATTCTGGCACTAAAAGTGTCGCATTGGGCGAAGCACACGAGTTCGATAGTAACTTGATTAAGTTAGCCTGTCGACATGACTGCAAACACGGCAGTATGTTAACAAACCTAATTATAGGAAGGGAGGGATAAAGTCTGCAGCATATCTGGCCAGTTGTGTGTCTGCTGCAACAAGCCACTGACCTAAAGGAAGAGCCAGTTCGCTTTATTGTTAGTCAGTGTGTAATATCATGTTTTCTTTCTCTTCTTCCACTGCCAGCCTTACAAAGGAATTTCATTTGTTTATGACTGTTTCAGTTCCCTTCGATTTCTTCACGTGGGCAGCCTGCTTAGTGTAGTTAAGACTAGTATGCTAAAGAAACTGATTGTCTTTGTCTCACGTATGTCAGTCTGAAGGAACTGCTGAAAACTCAAAGAGGCAACGAGCACATGCTCGCCAGCCCCAGTACCCAGAAACTCCCTACATGAATACGCCAAGCCTAATTTTAAACCAACAGCGGGGGGGGGGGGGTTT
>OMLI01092295.1:0-11685 GCA_900302605.1 Rondeletia loricata
GTTGCTCAGTTTGGTTGGACAACCAGAGGAAGAGACTGGCTTGTTCCATACTTTTTCCATTTCCAACTGTGCTCCTGTGAACTCCCAACACTTAAAGGCCCTATATGTAAGTTTTCGGCCGAAATTAACATTCATTTTGCGTTTTTTATTGCCAATGAGTGAATTCTCCGTAACTAATGAGAACTAATGACACCAGCCTTGTCTCTCTCTGTTCAGCCGTTCAGTCTCTGTATGAGCAGGACTGTGGAGGTGGTTGGCCGACCTTTCACGGCAAATTTACCGGATGTGACGTTATGCGCGTTCCCGAGCCTGCCTCTCACACACACACACACACACACACACACCCAGTTCCATGAAGTCCTTCATGGTAGAGTTTCTGTCATCTGTGGGACCTTATATAGACAGATGTGTTTCCTTCTAAATCATGTCCAGTCAATTGAATTGGCCACAGGTGGATTCCAATCAGGCTGTAGAGAATCTCAAGGACATTCAAAGGAATTTGGATTAACTTTAACTCAGTTTGGAGTCACTACCAAGGGGTTGAATACTTATTGTACAAATCTGTAAATTAATAAATCCACTTTGACATGATGGGTTGTTGTGTAGATCAGTGATACAAATCCATTTTGAATTGAGGCTGTAACTGTAACACCACAAAATGTGGAAAAGTCAAGGGGGTTGAATACTTTCTGAAGGCAACTAAACCAAAAGTTGACTATGTGCACATCAATTGATTATTTACTTATTCATTATTGATTAATCAATTGTCCTTGCCACACATCTCTGCCAACTAAAAAGTGGAGAAAAGCCTGTCTTATGCGCAAGTACAAGGCTCCGAACATCAATACGGCAATCAGATTCAGGAGAATATCCTGCATGCAAAATAAAAATGACTGTTAAATAAGTAAATCCAACATAGTGATAAAAAACTTGAATCACTGTCATTGTAAAGATAGAGGACCACTGGGTCATGTGCAAACACAATACTATCTAACAACACGGGGACTACACAGATTAAATGCCAACACATCTATAATACTATAATTATCATGAATCAATTGGCAGTAATGTACCACACATATATACCATCTTTGCAGAAATAAACATTATTTAAAGAAGGCATTTAAAGAAAAGGAATGGAGAGAGAGTCTATCTCATGTTTTTCAGAGCAGATGTATTACAGCAATTGAAATAAGACTTATAAATGATGGATTGCTTAAAATATCAAGAACAATGTCTAAGAATCCACTTGTTAACTTTACCGTTCATCTTTCACCGTTCATCTAACACTTGTGGCTGCTACCACAGTAGAAAGCTGTGCTAGTAGTGAGCACTGGCACCAGGTTATCAGTCATCTAGGGTTATCGCTTCTGCTCTTACTCACTGTGTTCGGAGAGTGAAAGCTGCACTGGTAATCGAGGTAGGGAGGTTAAGGCCTTTGGTGATCTCACGCCATATTTTCTTATTGATGACTTCCACTAAGCCGCCTTTTTCAGTGACGAGCTTGTAGAGCATGTAGAGATCCAACACCTGCTTGGCCATGATAGGAATCCGATTCACTGGAGTCCCTGCAGAAAGCAAACACAATATCCACAATCAATTCCATTAACTTTGGTTCCTCCCATCAATAGGCTTCTGCACCTCTTATAAGGCCAATTTATCTAGAGCCAGTCAAATGTCTGACAGCTCTGCTAGCGGCGAGGAAATATCACTTTTTTAAAAGTTTTAAAAGGTTTTATCTGTGCATCCTTTGGAATCTAAAACTTTTACCCTTTATTTATAACTTTATTATTTATGAATGATGAAATGATTGCCTCTCGTACTAAACCTTCAATATACACAGTAAAAAAATCCCAGACAGGAAACTTACAGTGAGAAAACACTTTTATCTCCTATAAGCTGATCTTAATACGTACACTATTCATACGCATAATATAAAAGGGAAAAGCATTAACAGGACAATAAACCAGAATAACTGATATATTACTCTTAACTTGCTTAAAACTTTACAAACACAATCTCTGGAAAATGGGAGGTCATCCTCTATTTTATTCCCGTCAACCCATCCCCTTATTAGCAGAATAAAAGGGCCCAGATAATAATTGCATTTGCAATTTAATGTAAGGCAATAAAGAGAGAACGGCTGGCTCTTTGTGGAGATTCCAAAGTGGTTGACCCTGAGATAATTAACCTGCATTTTGCTGATAGAGTTCCATTGTTCCCATCGGATTTACCATAATAGCAATCAATAGCTGGAGAAATATAGTGCAAACAACAGCAGTGGGGCCTATACAGTGAGGGGGAGGCGGGGTCTGAAGTATCGTCTGAGGTGGTAAAAACACATCAATTAAGCCCAGTAATTACGGCTTCATTTCGCGGTGCTGGCATGTGAACGTAGAGACACTATTAAAACAAAAGATTTATGTTCCCCTCTCTTCAGAAGACAATGGCAGCATTAACTCTAACGTAGCACAGCCAAAACATATCTCCTTCTTCAAAGTTCTCACTATACTGTCTATATATCATGGTGCATTATGGAGAAAGTGCAGCAGTGGCTTGATTTGCAAAAAAAGGCTTTCTGCAGTTTATGAATGAAGTTTGATGACGTTCATAACTCAGGTTTGTGAGTAATGGGACTTATGCAACAATTTAATGTTACGATTCAAAGTAAGGCAAAGGTCAACAGTGCAAATGAAACCAAGAACCACTACCGCATACTAATACAAAACGAAACAAGGATTGAGGATCCTCAGCCTACACCCTCACCCTCTAACTTTATCTTTATTACCGCTGATTATAATGCATAACTGTGTTGATCTATAAAACTATTATTTTGTGGAACACACAATGGCCAATGAAACAAGCATTGAGGCAATAAATAAAAGCCTCAGCCCAAAAGCCTTTGTCTGACAGAATCTCAGGCAAGACAAGCCTCTTAAAACGAGATTTATGTGCTTTCAATACTGGGGGTGATGTATTTGTCTCTCTGATTCCCTGAAAGAGATATAAGGAATAAAAGAGTGAGGATGGAGGCCTTTTGTCAGCAGAAACAATCTGATCAGGCCATGGATCATTATGACAATGAGCAATGGTGGACAGAGTAGAGAAAAATCCACTTTGCACAGAGTCTAACAGTGGTCTTCTAGTTAATCGCTCAGCTGCTAAAAGAAAAAGAGGAGTTTGTAATTGGAACCATGTTGGGCATCAGGGGCCGTAGTAGTGGAGTAATCATCTTTATGCTCGGCTTCATCGCTGATGCGCTCACTTTGCACCTCCTAGCCAATAATGGGATGGGAATTTCTCCTCCTCATTGACTTTGCTCTTTTAACCCATGAAATGAACGATTAATGCAGCATCACAGGGGAAAACAACTGTTTATCTACTTCTGTTCAACTCCCTAAATGAATAGGAGAAGGAGGGTGTAGATGCACAAAGACTGCTGAACATCACCCTGTTATGAAGACTCATGACTTCCTCTGATTATACCTCTGAACCAGATAACCTGCCATTCCAAAACAGTGATGTCAAACTGATAAAGACCAAATGGGAAAAAGAGCTGGAACAAAACTTTTATGTTTTTCCAGAAAGCTGGTATTTCCTGGTGTGCCCAGTCATTGAGTTCGTATATTATTCTCAAGTGTGCTGGCTGTTAGGACACAGCATGCCTTGAAATGCTGTTGCCTTGCCTTAAAAAGAAAAATGTCAAAAGGAGAGAAAGAAACTTCAGGGTGAAAACACAAGGCACCACCAAAGCGAGGCAGAATATTTAGTGTCATAGTGATCGAAGACTCAGTCATTTTTAAAGGTAACTCTCGAGTAGCCTTTTCTTCTGCGACATAGTATTCTTAAGCAATTAGGTGGGGTACAAAAGTTGACTTATTTGAGAAGAAGTGCTGATGGTAGTCTGCAGGGGCAGTAATCAATTAATAACCACAGCCTGGGGCAACAGTAAATCACCCTGGATATTTATCAACACACAAAAGAGGCGATCACACCCATTGTCTGCTCTGTTTTTGATGGAAGCTCTCAAAGAGGATTCCACATCTCCTCTTCCAAGACTGAAGAACCAACACAAAGGTGTTTTTACCATCTGCTGCATGATTCACCCTTTTACTGTTCCTCTGACAAGAGAAACCAGTTCAGTGTTGTGTTCGGTGTAATAACGTGCTGTAGCAATATCTCTCTGGTCACAGCAGGAATTAAACGCAGGAATGAAGCTTAGTACAAACAGCTTTAGGACAGGCACACTAATGCATAGTGACGTGGTGACAGACAGCACATCCTTACTTCTCCACATAGGGGGAAACAACCACTTTTCACATTTTGTGCTACTACAGCAAAATAAATGTGTATTAATTTCAACCAATAAAGTTTTTTAAACTATGTGACTGTAATTGTGAATGTGGAGCAGGGCATTGCTGGAAAAGAGCAGCCAACCAACCCTGGGTAAATAATGGTTAAATAAATAAAGATTAATTGCTACATATACGTAAGGGTGTTGGGCATCCATGGAAATTAAAACATTTTCTGTAGCTAATACAGAAGTATGTAGTAATACATAATATACAGAACTATTGTAGTAATACAGAAGTATTTAGAAGTATGACTCATTGGTCTTTTGGCTCAACTTGCTAGTGGCACATTTGGTAACCCTTTAAATTACAGGCCATTAATTACGTAGTAATGACTGGAAATAACTAAGTAATTTCCAAGTAAAATAGATGTAATAACTCTTTATAGCATTAGAATGACTGGTAACTACTGAGTAATACACAAGTAAAAAAAGGTGCTTTTTACCGTTCTGGGGTTTCTGTTGTCTCTGCTGTTATTTGTGTAGAGTTACTATGGAGTACGTTTGTAGATGTGAATATTGTACATAGTCAGTATTGGTGTGTCTTTTCTAAAATATATAATGTATTATTGTATGTATTCTACATTATAAGCAAATGAAAACCTAATGAAAAAACATTGATTGTTTCTGCACAGGTGTCGTCACTTTCTATAGTGAATGTCCCTCCCCTCTGTGGAAGAGAAATCACTGGAGACAGTCAGTACGTTTACATGCACACTAATAATGAGATTATGGCCAATAATCGGAGTAAGGCATTACTCCGTTAAGATGTTTATATGACTCTGCAATTCCTTTAAATCCCGTTTACATGCTACTTGTGGTTATTCGATTATTTGCAGAATTGTGGGTAGTTTCTAAATCCGTCTCGCCACTTTATACTTCTATTGTCCCGCCATCAGCAAATTCTACCACAGCGATGTTTTCACCCATCAAGAAAACACATTTTGTCCATGTCTCTCAAAACTCATAAATTCAGTTTCATCTGCTCCCCAAAAGTGCTGCTTCTTGGTTGCCGCCATCTTTAAAGTTTAACGTGTGACGTGTATCGATATGCGCAACTTGGTCAGAGTGGAAGAAATGTGATTAAGGTGTATACATGCCTTTATAATGCGATTAAAATCGCAGTACTCCACATATCTTACTGCGGTTATGGTTACTCCAACTATGAGCATAATCACATTAACATAATCAGAGTATTGTGTTTAAATGGGCTCCACCTTATAATTTGATTATTGGTGTGCATGTAAACGTAGCCAGAGTGTTTCTTCCTTTTTGAACTAGTTTATCCTTCACCTCCAGCACCTTCAAAAGTGTGTGGTAGTGCCACTTATCTAATACAATTACTGGTAAAAGCACCTTTAAAAAACGTGTATATTACTCAGTAATAACCGGTCATTCTAATGCTATAAAGAGTTATTACATCTATTTTACCTGGATATTACTTAGTTATTTCTGGTCATTACTGCGTAATTAATGGCTTGTAATTTAAATGATTACCGCACATTTTACTCCACAACCACAATTTTGACAAAACTGCTTCACACAGCAACTCAGGCCCACATTTATGCTAAGGTTAAGAACTACTGTACCTTGTAAAGCCTTAAATTAATATATTATAAAGCCTCAAATGTATCTACTGCCATTTAAATATAAGAATCATAACATCTTTACCATGGTGAAATCACCTATTTTTTGACTCTCACCCCTTTCTCCATCATAGATTCAGGGAAATGAATTACTCTACCTAAGTCTGTGATCACATGATTCATTTTGTGTTTGGTTTCCTAGAAACAAGGGGTGGCTCAACTTACCCTGCTCTCCCCTACTGATCCCCTGCAATGCCATAAACAATCCTAAATGTCACTTAAGCATACGACTCAAATCGCATGTATTTAGTCAAAATAGTCACAAGATGTCTTTTGTCAATGCAAGGCTTCTGTTTTCAACATCTATAGGAGTTGGACATTGTTGTGCATGACAATAAAAAGCTGTGTACTGTGAATATGATTGTCAGTGTGGGTAGATATATTGATTCTTGAGATTAAGAACCTCTAAATATAGAACCGCGTCAATCAATGTTTAATTTCTCCCAATCAATATTGATGAGATATTTTGGTATGAGATTTAATGTTATTTGAACTTACAGAGTTACATTAGTCAAGTTGACTATTTATTTCTGCCACAATGTTATAAAGGTTTAATTGATGCAACACAAGGTCTTTCATGAATCAGGTGAACTTGCTCTAGTACTGATACAACATCAAGTCTCTCTTATGCAACACCTATGTGAGAAAACCCTTACAGAAATGGAGAAAGCATGGCTATGACTATCACAGTGGCCAAAACAGCATTGGTTAGGCTTGATCCAAATCAATGCAATAATTATATATTATACAACTCTTGCTGAATCTAGTCTAATCCAAAAATCACCATGTTTACCACTGTTTTTTATGTAAAAGAGCCATGACCATTATGGTTTTACGGGAAGAAAATAATTTTGCACATGTATTCCTTGGCAGGTTTGACCAGTTCAAGTCCACTTTCCAATCTTTGAAATAAGACACATGATCTATTATTCTTTTACAGCAGGGCTTAACTTTACCGGCCACATGATGCAGCCAGCACAAAATGGAAGTTACTGGCCAAGAAGAAGAAATGACAGTACAGTAGATTGACATGAACCATAATGCAACTTAGATGCTCATGTGGGAAGAGGGCTAGTTTACAGGACAATCAGCTGTTAAGCCAGACAAATAAAAATCAATCAATTATCAACTTTCTAGTTGTGTTCTAAAATGAAGCTTTATTAAAGCTTATTTATATGAAAGGAGATCCTGCCATCTCAATGCTTTCAGAAGAGACTGTGACGAAGGAGTGTTGCTTGGCAGGCGGCAACTGATGATTAATGTCTGCAAGGCCAAGGGTCACCCAGGGGTCAGCACCTCGAGGGCCCGAGGCCAGGCTGGGGGACTGGAAAGTTGGGGCCCAAATTCACTTTCAAAGCTGTAAAGCCTGCCACTGAGCTGAGCCAAAGACGGATCAAGCGAGGTTTTGATCGAACAGTTCGTATTTAATCTGGTAGAAGCTGACTGTCTATTGGAAATGGACGAGGAAACCTTGAGAGGAAGAAAGGAAGAGAAGCTTGAGGTCTGAGTTTTTTGGATATTCCATCAGCCACCATTCTTAATCCTCAGCTTTGATGATTTTTTAATTATGTACATCATGACTTTATTATTAAGATTAGGATTTTACTGTGATTTTGATAAGTCACAGTAATGCAGAGACAACTGAACAAACAATAACGCACATGCTGCCTACCATCTAACAAATGTTAAATCAATGGGATTAAGATCAATGTGATGGACGGGACTTTTGTACGGTATGAGGAAAGTGGTCACCGGGAATGTTAACCATGCCATTATTCTACATTCTGTTCAGCAACAATAGTTCTTCATTGCAAAGAAAATATGTGTGAGGTTTGGCCAGTTCAAAGCCATAGCATGCTAAAAGAGGATAAAGGAACTCCAGATGTAGACCGGTGGGAAGATAAAATAGGTGACTTTGATTAGATGGTAAATGCTTCTGTCGATTGGACAACAAAATTAAATATGATTTAGTTCATTATGGGTTCGCCTGTATGTGGCCAAATGAGCTGTGCTGCTGAGAATCAATGGCTACATACAATGGGGGTGGATCTATAAAGAGGCGCGTAGTACACATGATAATGTGTATGTCAAAACTGCCTTATAGTCCAAACCCATTATGAAAGAGGAGTGTGTATGTGTGTTTGTGTGTGTGTGTGAGAGAGAGAGAGAAAGGGAGTTGTTATACTCTGATGAAACTCCTTCCCAGTAACTTTATCCTGATACTCTGAAGGTTCCCACATAAATAGCACATGTGCGTAAATATGGCCGCACACGCCCCCGCAACAAAATTACACTGAGAGGATATCCTTTTCATCTGCTCAGTCTATCATGTTTTCTAATCATTCAATATGCAGGGGACATAAAAGTTGCGCAGGGAGGTGCATCCTGTATTAATGACTTACCTGAGGCTGCAACCAGACCCCAGACACATTTTGTCACCTGTGACAAATGATATGATTTACGATTCCCTCTTATTATGCACATTCAAGCCCTGTAGGAGCTATAAAACAGGATGCGTGTGAGAAAGAATCATTTTTGATGTACCATAATCTGACAGTAGATATCTTTGGTCAGTGTTTTATTGCAGCAAATCACAAGGCAAATCCACATAGAAGGTAACAGCCAACAGAAGATGCTAGCTGCTTTCAAAAAATTTTAAACTTAAAGTTAACCATGCTTACATTAGTCTACAAATTGTTGTGAACTTTTATCTGATCTAGTTTTCGGATTACATCTCCCATACAATCAGTCTTTCATTTGATGTACATTACAAGCCTTCCACATTTTGAAATAAGAAAATTCTCCAAATTTGCAATTCTTAACAATTTGCATGAACATCTGACTTGTATTATGCATTTCCTGACAAAATAGCAAGTATTTAATTTAGAAAATACCCTTTTCCTCCCCAGGGCACAAACAACATGGAGTTAGATGAACTATTCAAACATCAGAGATAGGACAGCTTTATTCTGCATATTGTCGCTGTCGGGTGAAAACCTAGTATCTCCAAAATATAACCTTTCCAGGAACTGAGAAAAACAGCCTTATTTTATCCAATGGGTTTTGAAAGAGTTTCATAAACCAAAGAGGAACAGGTAATCCTTCAATTGAGCTGAAAACATGAAAATCTCCATAATTGGAGTTACAACGTTTTCCCACGACAACAGCAATCAGAGAGGAGGTCCTGTACTTTTAGGAACTCAGGCTCTTCAGGGCAAATCGACAAAGATATGTATGTATGTGTGTGTGGCTTCCAAAGAGTGACCTTTAGTGGATGTCTCCTACTATGCTGTCCTTATCCTTCCTGCTGTCTGTAGGATCTACTCAGTCCCTTAAGGGTAAATTATACTTCTGTGTCGGTGCTACGCCGTACCTACGGCGTAGGTGTCTACGGCGGTGCAAGCATTTATAGTTCTGCGTCGGTGATTCTGCTTCAATGCCGGACATCAACCGGATACAGATAGGAGGAAATCCGAAGCGGGCCAATCACAGTGCTTACGGTCTTGCATTACATTTTTGGAGAGGTGCACGTAAGCTACGGCGGCAGCCTCTGTGGGCTACGCCGGCACCGGAAAGACCTACGGCGTAGCTACGCCATTGTTTCGACGCAGAAGTATAAATTACGCTTTAGTGTCTTCTCTCACTAACTCAGCAGTACCACCGCTGTGTGAAGGAGAACTGAGTGTCTGTCCTCCTTACTGCTTTTGTTCAAGTCTTCATTAGGTGTTTAAGGATAACACCGGTGTCATTTCAGTTTTTTCCTATCGCCATTATTGCCCATGAAGAGTCTAAACCCGCCAATGCAGTTCAACAATGGCCGGTCTTCGCGCATGCGCAGTTCAACAATGACCGGACAGACACTCTCGAGGCTTTCAAACATGTAGAGCCGCTGCATCTCGCGATGCCCGGCTAAACACAGCTTCCAGAGACATACTGCTGCCTTGACTAATATAATCCATAATTTTAAACAACACATGTATTGTATTTTTTCCTTACATTACTTCATAAGGCCACAATCATTGCAGTTGAAATCATATCAAAAGTAGTTCCGTTCTGACAGTATTGAATATGAAGAGATCATTGCACGTATTTCCCTCCACTCTGCCTTAAATTTCGTTTTGCCTCTTCACAGCCACCAGAAGTAAAACTGCACAGTAATGGAAAAAGGGAAAATAGTCCATTAAACTCAATAATTAGATAAAGTCATGTTAGGAAATACTGTAATACACATGATGTATTACATTAGCCAAGGCAGCAGTATGTCTCTGGAAGCTGTTTTTAATGTATTTTTGAAAGCAATGGCAGCCTATGACATCCAGGAGGTTGGGCAAACCTGCAGTGAACAGACAGTAGGAGCTTCTGACTGTGGCAAATACATCTTCATGGACAATAATGGCCATAGGAAAAAACGGAAATGACACCGGTGTTATCCTTCAACCTGGGGAGTTGGAGGCTAGTAGCAGGCGCAACCACTTCTATTTTAGCAAAGCAGTATTTTGTAGCATGTCTGAGTTTTTTTTATCCCATATCTTTCTTATGGAATGGATTTAGTAACATACAGTATGTTTGTAGGCATAGCCTATAATGGTAAATCAATTCCGATCAGCGCATCAATTCAAAAGGCAATGACCCAATTCAGTTGTTACATGTACATAAATCAATTAAGAAAAAATTCTAATCAGGCAGAGCTGTTTGAATTGCAGAAGAAACAAGACGAGGTGCGCCTAGTGCTGGCTGGGCCATTCTGCTACAGTCAACTGACTATGTTCTAAAGAAGTCTTGCCCATGTTTACTATTATTCTAGCACGGCTAATGGCACAATTGCACCAAAATGACATCGGAAGTTAAATTAATATTTCCGCTCTATCTCCGGTTTCTCAATGCTAGCTAAAGCTAGCAAGCTCCGCTAAAAAACATTTGATAAAAGACTGCAAACAAATTACTATGGTTTATGGCATATCACTGACAGACTGACTATTTATGTAATACAAATTCAGCATTATTGGCAATATTGATGTAGTAGTAAAAACTATACAAACAGAACAAACAATCAAACTTGTGTTTATGCTAAGCTAACATAGCCTCCCTGTTTAGCAACCCAGAGACAAAGCAGCAGCTCAAGCCACGAGCCACGCCTACATGCATCACTGCCCTGGAAGGACCAGGGCTGCGTTTCCCAGTTTCGATGTACCTTAACGTCCTACGAAGGTTTTTAAGGAACACGTAACGAAGGAAGACCCGCCAGCTACGAGTGTTTCCCAGACTCTACCGTAACGGCTGCCTTAAGGAAGAGGTTACGATGTACCTTAAGGTACATCGTAAAGCGGAGCTGTAGCAATCGATGGCAGATGAATCGATTGTCTCACTTGTATATAGGCTTATGAATGAAGTTTCAATATAACAAGTGTCGTCATAATCATATTCATCAATCTAATATTGCAGAAGATGAAGCTATGCCTACCAAATATAATCTGCAAATCTATTTAAGAGTCAATACGAGACCTTGTTGTGTTTCATATATTGTTCTGTTAGGGGTTTTACGGTAGCCTACGTTCAGGTGTGACGTCACCACGCTCTGTTTACAGAGTAGTAAGGGCTGGAAAGGTGTTGCACGCTCGTCTATCTGGAGGTTGGTAGCAGAAAGTCATCTGTATTTGACAAAATAAATATGCCTAAAAGGCTAAAGAG
>OMLI01092297.1:0-37093 GCA_900302605.1 Rondeletia loricata
TGAATAGAAATTTCATGAAAATTTGAAATTTTCATGCCTTGTATATAAGGCATTGCATGGCCTCGCCCCACTGCCATTAAAATAATTCATTAAGCAGAGTGGCTCTATCATTAGGGCCACCAGGGCCAGCACTAGAGGGGACTGTGAGGTGCCTTACAGGCGCACTCATTTGGACAAAATGTGCTATCTGTTAAAGGTAGTAAATTATGGAATAGTCTACCGCTTGCAGTAAGGGAATGTAAAAATCATCTGAAGGGATGGCTTAAGGCAAACCAGACATGTGATCACCCTTAATCCAACCTGGGGCTGTCTGGTTATGCCTTCTGCCTTGAGCTTCATCCCAATTCTCTTTTTCTTCCGCCTTATTTCTTGTTGCTCTGCATGTTGTGTGTTTGTGTTGTACACTATGTATATGTATGGATGTTTTTACTGTAACACCAACCTGCCTACGGGACTCCTGATGTAAATTAGCCTTTGGCTATAATCAGGCATATTTACATTTATTGTTAAATGTTCATTAATATGCACTGTCCCTACTTAAAAAAAATAATACAAAAATAATAAAAAATAATAAAAAAAAATAGTAGTATGGATCACTCTCCTGAAGAATGTGAGTTTTTTTTTTTTAACCAAGGAATTGAAATACAAAATATCAGATACCACCTCCTGACCAGGATTTAAATGTTTTCCTCCAGTTACGCTCTTCCCTAGGTTCCTTCAAGCAAATGTAAGCTGAAACACTTTTCCACACTGTGTCTCAAATGAAACCGTCATCATGTTCTCTGGATATAATACCCACTTGACTCTTAAAAGCTCATTGGCAAGCAGCTGTGTACCTTCTTATTTCAAATGTGCACTTCTCCGGCCTCTTCTTAAAAAGCCTTCCATTCCAAGTTATTATAGACCTATTTCCAAACTTCCATTTCTGTCTAAGGTATTGGAAAAAGTCAAAAATCAATTAACTGACTACATGAGGAGAAATTCTTTTTTTTTGTTCTAAACACAGCACAGAAACTGCTTTGCTTAGAGTTACAAATGATCTTCTAGCAGCAGATGCTGGTGAATGTTCCATTCCATCTCTCAGATAGACAGTTCTCTGTCAGTGGCTCAGGAGGTAGAGTCCTCGCCCAACAACCGGAAGGTTGGTGGTTCGAGTCCACATCCTCCTGGGGAGAAATCTGTCGTACGTAGTGTCCTTGAGCAAGACACCTAACTCCAATTGCTCCCGTTGAGCAGGTGGCTGCCTCCGCCAACGGGTATGAATGTGTGTGTAAATGGGTGAATGTGAGACAAACACTGTAAAGCGCTTTGGACAGCTTAACAGCTGGGAAAAGCGCTATATAAATGCAGTCCATTTACCATTTAAATGTTGTATGTCTCAAAATGTTTTTTCAACTCAATGATGAATCTGAGGTCGTTATTTGTGGATGGAAGAAGTAGAAATATGCACATCCAACCCAATTTGGGCTCAGGTGTTGGATAAAGGCAAACTCATGAAAAATGGAAAAATATCTGCACACTGAATTCAAGTTGACAAAATTCTGATGAAGATCTTGCTGGTCGAAACATTTTCTAATAAATTTGCTGGCAGTTTGAAAACGGTGTTGTTGTTATTATTAGGTCATTTCTATATTTTTCTGACTTGGAAAAAGTTATTTGTGCCTTTATTTCATCTCGTCTTGATTACTAGAACTCCCTGTATTCTTGTCTCAATCAAAAAACTTTCTCAGCAGCTAGGCTTTTAACCTTGACTGAGGAAATATGAGTCGCTAACTCTCCATCTTCTTTTAAGACGCAACTGAAAACACATTTTTACAGACTTGCTTTTAGCTGCTAACATTATGATTTTGCAATTGTATTGATTTATTTGTAGTCCACTATAGTCATTCCCATTTTGCTGTTGCTTTTTTTTCTGTCTGCTACTGTATGATTGCATTTGCTGTATTCCTTTTTTGTTGCTTTTATTCTATGTAAAGCACTTTGAAACTGTTAGAAAAGTCCTACACATTATTATTATTGTTGTTATTAAAACCTCTGTAATCCGCAGCAGACTGAGCGTATTCATCCCCCAGACATAGGGACGTCTGGAAAGGAGACATGCACGCACACAAGCACACACCTGTACTACTTATATATTCATATACACTACTTCTTTATGTTTATGTGCACACATATGCAGCCTAACAAACGTCATATAGTACACATATAGTATACATATGCACCAACCCACTCAACATATATATAATTCACATGGAGGCAGTTTTTTCATATGCACTGCCATTTTTTGAGAACCCATCCATCCATCCATCCAGTCTGCCAGCCAGCCAGCCCGGTCAGCCAGTAGTGAAGTAATCAAAGTTATATATCATCTGGCCTCAAGCTGCAGGACTGATCTTTATGGATCACGGTGGTGCCCGAGGCTGCTTTTTAAAGGAACACAGGAGCCATGTAGCAGCCAGTCAGGAGAGGGGATGGAGATGCCTTTACGTTAATGGTTTCTACAGATTCCAAACCTCTGTCTCTCTTTTTCCAGTCGCCGTGCTGATGAAATCATGAAGTTGGGGTTGAAGGGGGGTTGAGAGACCGGCTGTGTCAATTCATATAGACGCAGATCTGCCATCAACCAATATGTCTATCTTGCCAGGGCTTAAGAACGAATGTGAAAATGCAGCTTGCGGTTAAGACGCCGAATTAAAATACTTTGTCAGTGACATCATCACAAGCAAAGTCTCGTAGATTATGATCTCAAATAATAAATCTGATCTATTCTTTCCAGCAGATGCAAAATTCATAATGTATCCATCTATCAAGGTTCAAAACATTTAGACTGTATATGAAACAGCACTAGCCAGCACCATTGAAGTAGTATACTGTATAATGAATTGTCACAGCTATTTCTTAGGCTCAGAACTAGAGAATTTAGACAGCAAAACATCTACATGAATACAGATTAGAAAAGCCGCAGGAGGAGACAGGGCTCATCAACTTAGTCTACACAGAGACTGGAATATCTGCCCACATTAACCACATATATTACGGTACATACTGTACATGCACATGCCTGGCAACGGAGCGAATGGAGACTCTCACAGCGAATCAATCATTTACAGAGCTATCTAAATACCTTGCAAACCCGACACTGTAGCATTATAATGCCATGTGCGCAAGCTACCACTAGTCAGAGTCAATATTTCAAAACCTCGCTTGAGGTCCTCTGATCAATTTTGTGCTACTGGCTGCTGATTAATGCTGTTGGTTGACAGCTGGTAAATGTATTGATGGTTCACACTGGTCTTTTCTATTGAGGGAACCACAAAGCTGCTGTGAGCACCATGATGTTGGCTTATTTTAAGTTAAGTTACACTTTATTAATTCTCCTCTGCATTTGACCCATCCTAATGACTTAGGAGCAGTGGGCAGCCGCATATACAGCGGCCGCTCTCTTAAGCCTGATATCTGCAGTCCCACAGTGAGTGATATAAACAGCAAGACATATGGATTTCACCACCCGAGAAGCTGCTACAGCCTATGTTAATCTATGGAATGGTCTTAGGCCTTGAATATGAGACGGTCATTTTTATTTTATATTAAAAATTCAATAAAGAATATTAATTGAAAGGAGCAACATTTTGCCCTATTGTAAGCAGTCACTGTGGGAAAGAAAAACACATTTGACAAGCCAGGTCTGAATGTTCCTTGCTGCCTGTTTCAGGTGCTGGCACTTAGGAAGTGGTTATGGTGTCGTTAACACGAGTTTCATCTGTTGCTCAACTGTCCTCACGTATGAAACACGGCTTCCCCACTGGGACATTGTGAAAGTGTAATTCCTGGAGCAACTCAACCCAGTCACGACTTTTGCATATCCCAAATGGTTGGCATTTGAGCCACTTGGCCATTGGGATTGTATTCCCATAGGCATTTGTTCAGTGCTGGGAGCTAGCTAGTGTGAAAGCTAAGGCAAAGAGTGGACCTTTTTTTGGTGAAATGAATTGGGGCTTTGCAGGATCCGTCAGATACCATGACCACAGCTACCGGGGGCATGCTTAAACACTCAAGCATGGTTTTAAATGTTGTTATTCCTGGTCTCCGGGCCTGGGGCAATGATAGGTTTAGTGTGTGGGGGCAGGAAATCGCAGCCCTTCTGTGCAGCGCCCAGTGAGGTCCAAAGCGTCATCCTGGGGCCATTGGTTAAGAGGGGGTGGGGGAGACGAGGGAGGTCGGGGCAAGGGCCAGGCCAGGGCAGTTCAGTTATTCAGGGTCAAAGGGGACAGACACAGGCATGCGCATAACGATTTCTAAAGTGATCAGCGTGTAGAAAGAGGCAGAGCACGAGAGCGTGATCCCTCGCAGGCAGGGTGTAGAATGAATGCACGCAGGACACTATGATAACTGCAGAGTCACACAGAGTCCCTGTGCTTTTATACCGTTTTGCTTTTTTTCTTCTGTTGTCTTACTCCAGATTTTCATGTGTTTGGGATGCACAGTACATTGAAAAGGAGTTGTTAAACAATCATGGTTATATGCAGTAAGCATGGAACCATGCAATGCATACACTGCATTGCAGATGTCACTTATATTATACCGATTAAAAAATGTTCTCCACATAGATAGCGACTGCTGTATCTTGTCTATATCTTGCATTTAACCCTGAAGCATGCTCCCCAAAATGTAGACAATGAGGACCTTGCACTGTAAGTCAAAATGAATGGCACTGTAAAAGCATAAAGGTAGTAATAATGATCAATTTCAATATGTCAATCTATACTGAAAGGACTGGGAACATTCTAGCTGATGAGATAGCGTTTTTGTTGAATTCTGACAGCCAGCCATCTCAGCAGCCACTGTGTGTATACAGCTGCATGCAAAGTAATTTGTTGATAAACTATACAATTTATTGGATATGTCATTGTCAACCACATGGTTGCCTACTAAATTTTGAGAAATAATAGTTGCACTTAATTAAATAAAACACAGATTAGCCTATTACTAATGAATGAACAATACAATGATTCAAGTACATATAATATAACATAAACCATCACCCCCAGAAATGTATTAGGTCAGCACATAAGCTACAGCTGAATGTGGCAGCCACCTAATGGATCATGTCATGCAAGACATCAGTGGGGAATTGAAACACTCACTAGATGTATTAACCGAGTATCATTTGAAGTACAGCTGTGGAAACTCCCTTAAAATAAATGTGCTCCTGAATAGCAACTGGCTTAGAGCAGCTGCGTATCCCCCCTGTCTCACCAAACCCCTCCGGGACGTCCCTGGGGATGCTTTATTTATCCCTGTGTACCCCCTCCTAAACACACATACACACACACACACACACACACACACCCAAGACCGCTGCTTATAGGCTGCTTAAGCTCAAGGTTAAAAGCACAGTAGGCCGTAACACAAATCCCTACTGTCTGGACTATTTGTGAACGGACGGCTATGTTAGCCGCATCCAAATAGTTCACCTGGTTGCACCTGCTCAAATGTGATTTAGAGAACCTGGCGATGCGATTTGGTCAAAATAAGTCATTTCGTAGACGGCTGCTGCAAATATTGCTATTGGCAGTGGCATGTGAGAGGCTGGGAATAAAAACAACAACCCCTGGCTCCCCCCTTTCCTCCCATCCACCCTGTGCTGGATCTGACTGAGAGGCTCTTTTCAGAGGCTGTGAGGCCGAGAAGGACCTGTCTCTGGTTCAGGTGGGTTCCTTTTTACGCCAATATTTCCTTTGGCCGTCACAGATCTCCACCTTGTAATTGGCCCACTTATGTCAAGCGGTCATCCTAATTGAGAGGAGAATTGTAAACACAGAGGATCCTCCACTGAAATGAGTATAGATAGCTGAGATAAGGATGCAAAGTTGCTAAACACCGGTTCCAAATTGGCCAATATGGTTCACTGACCCCTCCAGCTTGTCTGCCTCTTACCATTCCACTTCTCTTCTCTCTCTCTCTCTCTCTCTCTCATTTGTGCAATTCTTTCTAATCCCTTGTTCTTCTTTCTTTGTAAAAGTCATCTGGCTGCCAGTATTGCGGTGGTCTCCTCAACCCCCTAAACCCCTGAGCATTTGGCCCAGTTCCTCCCCCTGCCTTCCTGAAGACGTCCGTTACCTTTCCTCAGAAAACCTGCTCACAGCATTCTCCCCTTTCTGAAAATATTTTTCCACCGCCCCGTCCAAACCATGAGGGCCTTTCTTTGGACACACGTACGCACAGCATGATTTGCGTTCATTCACTCCAGCGCCACGCCTTCTAGTTCGCCTTTTCAGCACCTGGGAAAAAAAGAACGTATTTGTTCTCAGCAATAGATGTAATAACGTCTAGTAATGTGGTGTTGCTACTCGAATTCATGAGCGTGCTGAGAGATGAGACAAGAAATTAGGATTGGCTGGAGAAATACAAATGGCCAGAGAGAGTGGGAGGGGGCAGCAATAGGGGGGAAACAAACAGATGAAGAGACCGAGGAGATGAGAGTGTAAGTGTTTTCACATCTTGTAGAATCCGATTCCCCGCTCGCCTCCAAATCATTTCTATTTATCACCAAGTAAATCCCAACAGCCTGTTTCTCATACTAAACATAACCACAACACACCTGTAAAAAAACCACAAAGGCACGCCGAAGGAGAACAAACAGCGGGAGAGGTTATCCGAGCAAACAACGGTGTGTGCCGAGCGCTCCAGGCTATTCCCTACCTCACACTGACTTGACGATGGGAAAAGAAAGGCCCCTGTGGCTGATTCCTGTGCAGGAGAGGAGGAGGAGGAGGAGGAGGAGGAGGAGGAAGAGAGGAGAGGAAGCAGCCTCTCTGCTGCTGGGGGAATGTTATAAGGTGTAACTGGCTGAGTGAGTGTGTGTTGGACTGGACATCCTGCTGGTGGTGGAGGAGGCGTCCGTAACGCGGCATCACGCCTGGTCGGCAATGGGGATTTACAGGCCCTTCATGAAGCCTTTCGGAGCAGACTTGACTCCCACCTCCCCCCCTCCCCAGGCCCCCTCTGGGAGCTCGCGGACAGTTTGGGTCCCGGGGTGTAAATACATTTTTCTCTATCAAAGACACATTTTCCAACCACTGTCAGGGAGGAGGGTACTTTGGAGGAAGCGAGGAGGGAAAGACTACTCGAGGAGAGAGTGGGAATGAAGGTGGTTAGGGAGAAGTTTTCCCTCTGCCCCTCTTCCCCCTTTTTCTGCCCCGCTCTTCTGCTGCTGGTTGCCGGGTTCTAGCAACATCTGGCACTGTTTATCACCTGGTCCCGCTGCCTCATGGAGGAGGGAAAGGCCAAGAGGGAACACGGTGCCAACCTGAGGTCCTCCATGCTCATAGCAGCTGAATTCATTGATTTGAAAGTGAATAGATCATGAACGTTCCCTGGAGGCTCCAATGGAGGGAAAGGGCGACCTGAGACCAAGGGATTTACTACTGGCATGGAGATAATCAGCAAAGTCATGACAAGGATTCTGCAGGGAGGGACGCAGAGCTAAAAGCCGCTGCACTAAATAGCTCCAGGGAAATTACTGATCATCATTAACAGGTGATAAATTGGCTTTGTGGAGTTTGTAGAGCAAGAAAGACATAATGCAGACAAATAGCAGATCAACTAAATATCAACACTATGAGACAGAGAGAGAGAGAGAGAGCGAGAGAGAGAGAGAGAGAGAGAGAGAAAGAGAGACAGAGAGAGAGAGAGACATAGAGAGAGAGAGAGAGAGAGACATAGAGAGAGAGAGAGCATAGGACAATGAGGCCCATTGATATTGTGGAGACGGGGCTGGGTACCTCCAGCACCATGAGCATGGCTGACGGTGCACAGAAGCACATTGATTATAGTCTGCATTACAAATGTCTAAAGCAGAGCCATGGTCCTATGGAGGGCACAGCTTCAGGACAGACCTGGTCCAAAGATACGACAGAGGCAACATCTTGCAATCTTCACAACCCACAAAGGACTACAAACTATTTTGTCCTGTTTGTACCATGGTCATTACACTGAATGTAAAAAATATTAGGGACATCTTCCTGATTTGGAGTTGCAGCCCCTTTTGCGCAATCCAGTTGTCTCAAAGTTTAGAAATCCTTCTCTAACCCATCTGCTTCTCTTTATCTACATCTGCTCCTTAGTGACTAGCACAGATTTAATAAGGGAAATCAATAAGGGATAATGGCTCTTACCTGGATCCACCTCATCAGTGTACCTCATGAAAAGAGTAAGTGTTTCTAATATTTTGTACATTCAGTGCATGTAGCAACTGAGGTAACTGAAACCAGCACGCTATTTGATACTGATTGTACCTCAGGCAGCACTGTGTTCACAAGCCAAAGTCAAATCTCAAAATCCCTCAAGTAATCATTTCTTCTACAGCCCTGTTTCTACACACTTTCCCATTTCAAAGCATTTACCGCCCCAATGAATTTCACGAGTTGAGCTGTGAGATAACTTATTGTGTTGCACCGCAGCTCTTTTTCCTCACTCTGCAGCTCACAGTTAGTCATTTGTGTCTACATAGCATTGGATCGCTCTCATTCATAAGTCCCTCGGGTCCAAGCTGTGGCTGGAAAGACTAAAACAAGTTATTGACGCCATCTATGGGACTCATATGGAAGTGTCCACCTAAATAGATGCTGACATGATGCTTGGGTCTCTGCATGAAGACTACTAATTTATAAATAATTGTTTGTATTCATAAATAATTGTCATTATTTGTTTTAAACTGCTAGGAGAATGATATGGGTGGTATTTACTAAAACACAACAATTCAGATAGTGTCCAGGAAGTTGATGATTCAACAGTCGTATTTTACGACTGTTATTATTTAAACCTCTTTTCTTGCTTTCTTTCTTGTTCTCAATGTCAGACTGGTTAATAATGAATACTGTAGGAAGATGTGTCCTCTGACAGTACCTGTCTGTATGTGCAGATGATGATCTCTCTCAGGTGGTAGTGCATGGGGGTCATGGTCTCGCTGACCGAGTCCAGGGCCATGTCCACCTCCCTCTTCATCCTGTGGCCGTCGGGCAGCAGACGCACCAGCTGCATCACTACCTGGACACCGGCACAACAAACACAGTCAGTAAGTCAATAGCAACATCAGGCTCCGTCACCATGCCATGCCTAAATGTATAGTGTTGTACTATAGGAATCAAAATCAGATAAATGTTGCGCTAACATTCATAAAAATGCCATGCAAAATCTTGTGAAGCCTGTTGATCGTGTCCCTTTGTACAAAACCCAAATACTACAGCTGATAAGAGCAGTAATGCCTGCCACTCGTGACCTAATTAAAATGCAGGCTGGTGTGTGTGTGTGTGTATTGGCATGCTGGTGCAATGCTGACCTAGTTGAAGTGGGGAAAGATCTCCATGTGCATGTGTGTATGATAAAAACAAAATACGACACTGTGTGGCAGTCTGCTGCATCAATCCATAACGAGCTATGAGATGTAGTTTACAAAACCCTGTTGGTGGCCTCACTACAGCCCATTTCACTTGCCTTAGGTACTAATGATGAAGGTAACCAGGCAGCTGGGTAACTAACCCGACAAGCAAGCAGGCGACCAGGCAGGGGCAAGAGCAGGGGCAGGGGACAGAACAGGCCTCCAGGCAAGACCCTATTTCCTCATTCAGTATGTGTGTCAGCCTGCCAAGCAGCCTGACATCAGCATGCAGCCTCACCACTGTCCTCGGGACAAACTCTGATGTTTATGGAAGGTTAACCCCCATTATAGTTATGTTAAAGGAAGAGATCTGCTATTATAGAGACCAGCATGAGAGGAAAAGTGGACATCAGGTTACTGACAGCACTGGTTGACTGAACAAACGATTCATTTAGTTTTACCTGCCGATATATCAGTAGGACACTATCCCTTGATCCTTCTTTTCTCAGAGGAATATCTAACACTATACCAGTTCCCACATCATGCAATGCTTTGTAGCTTGCAGCCATAGCAACACCTTTTTTGGCAGATAAGGCAATGGGGATGGCAACATCACACATCCTTCAAAGGCTGAATTGGAGCCAACCAGGGTTTCCAAAGCAACTACTCTGTGTATCCCAGAAACTCCACTAGCCGGGTTGATGTGATTGGCACGCACTATTGTGAGCCTGCAGAGCGCGGTGCCTTTCACTGTGCCCATGTTTACAGTGCTAAGGACAAGCCCGGCAGGTTCGACCAACCACTGATTCATCGTCACAACACAGTGGGAGAAAACGTCCAGGCTCCCATTCTGAGGCGTTATTCAGACTAGGAGAGAAAGGCTATGGCTTCTGGGGCTGTTTGGCTACAGCGGCCCCTTTTCAAGGTTTCAATTACAGGTGGAGAGGTAAAACTTTACACATTAAAAGAGCTGTAGATTTCTCCAACATACAGTTTTGTACTGTACTGTAGTTTGGTTTGGAACAACCAATGGGTGATGGGTTTCATTGGAGGGGTCGTGTAAACTGGGTGAGCAAATGGGCACAGTTGAAGTTAACAATGAATGGCAACTTTACAATTGCTGTGCTACTAGAAATTTACAGAATTAAGACCATATGCACACACATCTCCTGCATTTAAGTAATAATCTGTGACAATTTCACATAAATACATTTCCGTTTTGCTACTCTCTCGCCAACTGCTATACCACAACAGTGATTCAACCTATAGCCAGTTCATGAAAGCTTTTACATGTGCTGTTCTAAACACCCGGTGTCTGGTAGATCTTTCCTGGAAAAAATCCTCTGGCTCACAGGAAGTGATGCATCTTATGTCACCAGAGGCAGCAACAGTGGTTTGTTTGTAATAAACAGAAGAAGAACTGGGTAGTTAGCATGAGCAGCGATAGCCACCATGGCTGAACAGACAAAGAAAAGAGCGACACCTACAGAAACTCAAACTTCATCAACAGAAAATCCAAG
Organism: Rondeletia loricata; assembly: GCA_900302605.1. NCBI lineage: Eukaryota > Metazoa > Chordata > Actinopteri > Beryciformes > Rondeletiidae > Rondeletia > Rondeletia loricata. The sequence continues at coordinate 10,900 of OMLI01092297.1, forward strand.
GATTGATTGATTGACAGGTGATCTCTGGGAAGTGCAGTGCAGAAACACCACAGCAATGAGCGCTTAGCACCAAAGATGGCGGCAAAATAAAAAAAGAAGAATCTCAGGGATTACCACTTTAAATCCTTGACAAAACAGAGAGAAACACATGTTACACACCTCAAATTCTCCCTTTGTGTACTTGGCATCAGGAACGCTCACTATCTCGTCATCACCGAACTCAGGAAAACCCTGCAGACAGATACGCCGGTCTTCATGTTAATTTGGATGAACAAAACATAACAGGCACATTTGATCCGTTTGAGGTAAATCAGTATCGAAACACCGAAGGCCTTGGTGAATATGGGGAACATTACAGACAGTCTCTTACGTTAAAGTGCCAGAGAGTGAGAGCAGCGATGACCATGGCTGTAGTGGTCCTGCCCTTGCCATTGGAGCAATTGAAAACGAAGGCTGAGTGGGAGTCCTCAGCCAAGGCACTCTTCATGGCCTCCATCAGCCTGTCAAAGTCCTGAGGAGGAGGACACACAAATGTACAAACGCACACATATCAAATGTGCTTGTCTTATTCAACAGAAGAAGAAAAAAAATGAAACTATGATCATATTTCTTAAAATTTCTATTTGATTAAATGTTAAGTGTATAATATGGAAATCAATCACTGATGTGATATCAAATCATTATCTAATTTAATTGCACATCGCTTTGAACACATTCTTTACTTATTTTTTACACAAAAATTCTAATTGAAATCAATTTGTATTCAACTACAATGATGAAGAAAACGGTAAAAGGCAGTGTGGGTGGTTATAGAACAGTGCAAGACTGTGATTAAACATTCTTGTTAATGTGAGTGGAATAATCAGTGACACTCCACACCACTAGAGGGAGCACAATGCTTCATTATTCTCACCCCTCTGCATCACACCCAGCCACTGCAGTGCCTCTAGATAGCAGCTACCATTAAACCCTCTTCATGAAGACAACTCTCTCGCTTGTGATATTGTGAGTTTGTGTGTTTCTCTGAGTGTCTGCATTGTCTGTGTCTGTCTTCACATCGTTACCTCCTCTTTGGGCGCGCTGCAGTCAGGCAGAGGGATGCGTTTGTAGAGGAGGCCCTGGTAAGAGCTTTGGTGCTGGTTGAAGATCTCCTGTACGCTCAGGCAGTTCTTAAACATCTTCATCTGCTTCTCCTGCTCCAGCGTCACCTCCAGCCACTTCTGGGCTCGCAGGATCTCCTCCTTCAGAGACGTCTCCAGTGTCTGCAGGGCAGGAAGGGACATGAAACCACTTTTGATAGTAAAACTCATACCACTCCGGATCGTCTAAAACAAATTAAAAACTCAACATCTGAGATTCTTCTTTGCAGAGAGCACCATCTTCATTTTACCTCTATTCGCTGTGGGTCAGATGATGGGACAGAAATGTGCTGCTCCAGACAAGAAGGCTCCCTGGGTGTGAAAACCTGGCCATTCCCTTCTAGCACCAACTCCTCCTGCAGGTTGACCCACAACATGTGGCCGTGCTTCCTCTTTTCATCCGTCAAGTGGGCCAGCACTGCACCGGTGGCCTGCACACAGGTAAGTTTAACCTTAGACGGCAGTAGGTGGGCAGGTGCGTTAGGTCTACTCAGTCTCCACAAGAGTATCACTGTCATTCAGTGTACTTGTATTCTCATACGTATTCATGACTGTGGGGAGGCATATTTATGATGATCATAAATATCATCAGGTGGATGTGGAAACATTTTCTTGGATATTACATATCAGTGACTTGGGTATGTAAAGTCGTGCACTTACAAACTATGCAGAAAATTACATTCCCACGCCAAAAAAATACACATAACTAAGACAAATGCACTATCTCTGAATGGCAATCGTAGTCGTTCAGTTATATAAATTAAACAATCCATAGCGGGCTGTAATCTCTCCTGAATGACATACGATTTTGTTCTGGATTTATGTGATTAAGCAGGACTTTATCAGTACTGAATCATTGCCAGAATAAACAAGAGTATTTGTATTCATATCAAGAGATGAGGGAATCTGTTGCCAGTTGGCAGCACCTCCGATGTCGGCTGAGCCATTCCATAAACAGGCATCTTGGGCACTCGTCTGAAGTTGGCCACCTTCATCTCCTTCACTGTGCTGAGCACGTCTGGAGCTAAGTACTCATCAGCAACCTGCACAAATACATCTAGTTACACATCACACGCATAATATACTGTGCATGTATATACAGACGATTAGACGCTTGTGTAAGATTAGGAATGATATGAGCTATCTTTCAGAAAAGATAAGATTCCATGTGGTGAACGTTATCTGTAAAGCCTGAGCAAAACAGCAACGTGCTTTGTATGCATTAACCCTGAGCTTGTTTAGGAATATATTTGTCATACACACATTTCACAATGTGATGTATGGATGAGTCTTGACTGCATGACACGGAAATTAATCACTCCATCAATCAATATTCATACAGGTTTTGGTTTCACATTACAGCACAAAATGTAATACAAATTCAAAGGACCACATTATCATGAGGGGGAAAAACATTGTGTGTGTGTGTGTGTGTATTATGGATTGTCTCACCAGGACCCGGGCTCCTCTAGTGACCAGGTCAGCCGGGGCTGACAGCTCTGATAGGTCCATGCAGGCCAGTAACCTGTACAGCCAGGCATGGCAGCACATCCACTGGCTGAAGTTGGAGACGAAGGCAAGAGGATACTGCAAAACACACAGGCGCACAAAACATATAGTTAAAACTCTGATCTATTATTTTCATGGCTTATGTTCTATTTTGATGAATATTCACACATATCGGTTTAGGGATAGCAGCTGCAATAAAATATACTTTTACCTGTTCGTGAAGGTATGCATTGAACACAATCAAGTAGAAATAGCGCTCCAAGCTCTGCATCGTTCTGTGAAGAAAGTAGTCTTTGGTGCTGCTTCCCTGAAAGATGGAAAAAAGCATCAATGTCTGTACATAGAAGGTAACTAGTATTTCTGTAAAGAGGAGTTTTGTAGGCGTTATTAAGGGAACATTTCAATTCATCAAAAGTTGGAAAGTACATAGGGGTTTAAAGCAAAACCTTTCTTTCTTTCCTTCTTTCTTTAAGTTAAGCACCTCAACTAAACCTGCACAAATGTCCCATAGACATAAAAGGGCCCACTGATCTCTTGATAGAGAGGAGAAAAGGATGCTATGAATTAATTACAATACAGCCTATCTATAAATATAAAGGCAGTAAACTGTTCTCTTGTGAGCAGTGTTCCCTGCACTCATAGGCCTTTTTAAAATACCTTATTAATGTATTAAATATGAGGGGTATTTCTGCTGCACAAGCCCCTGATCAGCCCCAAATTGACCGATGTCTGTGAGCCCTTAGGTGGCGCCATTCAGCTTTTTAATGTTATTCGTTACACATGTCCTCCATCATGTCTCCACGGCCACTTCAATGTACCCAAGTTGAGAGGGACTTTTTTTAGCCAGCACTCCTTTCATTGCTGTCTCACTCCTGCTTTATGTAGCAGAACATGGGCCAGCAGATAAAATATCACCAACCTGAATTTGATAATCTTCTCCAATCCCTTCCAGCTTACTCTTGTTCTCGTATATTGCTTCTTTGATGTTGTGCATTTCTGAACACAGGGCGATAGCTTGGTCAACCTATCAGATATATGTGAAAATGAAAGAAAAGACATGATCAATTGTACGCCTTGCAAGTTTCGTCAAGTTAAACTTAATACCATATCGGACCTTTTTAATGCCAGTTAGAATGACATATAAGACCAATTTGGCAGCTGGATAAAAGGTGAAAATGAAAACCACTGTAGATCTATTAGAATATAGTTAGATCTGCATGACTGGGCTGAATTTTCACTGGCAAAACAATGCACTAAGAAACGTCAACATTTATAAAAGTGAATTTCAAACTTAAATGCTTTATTTAACTGTATCAAGACCTTTTAAGGCCGTGAATTTAAATAACATGAATTCAGACATTTTAAGACTTATTAAGGACCTGCAAACATCCTTTATACAGTTTTCTTAAGTCAGGTGTCTTGTCTGCTGTAGTTCATCTCCTTTACCTCTTCCATGACCTCCTGTCCACTGGGCAGCTTGTTGATCAGAGACTGGATGACCTGGAACAGTGGTTTGGGCTCCGGGGCTGCTGCCTCCTCAACTCTGCAAATTAAGGCAAACGGGGTCAACTCCTCTCTTCCCTGGCAACAAAGACAAGACTGCAGAAGAAATCACGCCATAACAAAATCAAAGCTGCATCATGAGACTCTATGATTAACCATGTGATGAATTTAGCGAGTTTTGCTATTCGCCCTGCTTGAAGTCCAGTTTTGCAGATGAGTTTGATGCTGAGATGCTGAGTTCTTACTGCGGTGGCTGTTGTGATGTGCCTCTTAGGCGATTCATGACCAGGGTGCCCAGGATCATGGCCAGGTTGGTGCGGCCGACACCCACCTGGCAGCTGAAGAGCAGGGCAGGCAGCGGCCGGGACACGTCCTGGCCCAGAGACAAGCTGGGACTCTCCTGCGAAACAGAACAGATAGAGAGATTACTCATTAAAATCTCTCATGAAATCTATCTGAACCAAATTAGGGAATATTATTTGAACATTCGTTTTATCGTATTACCATGCAGTTCAATGCGATGAACATCAATTTGACCATTTAAAATGTGATTTTGGATATGTTAGCAGATATCGTTATGTAGCAATATAGAAATTATTTCTTATGATTATCATGATATTAATTTGTTCCATATTGCCCAGCCCTACTGTGAAGCACCTAAAAGAGGTAAACACTGTAATATCACAATATCAGGTGGAAATGATATGTTACTATCATAGTTCTTACAGCCTTACAATGCACAAGCGTCCCAAAACACAATGTGGCCATGGAATTCAACAATATTTGGTAACAGGTGATATTACCAAACCAAAAAAGATGTCAAACTGTATTATTGGAAATATCTAAGTTGAATACAGGGAAACTGTGGTTTGAACTTCCCGTTTCATCCACTGAAACGGGAAGTGGGGGAACGTCCAGGAAGTTATCACTGCTCTGGCAAACATGGCCTGCCATGCCTGAAGTCCTTCAACAAGGAAGACTCCAGAATAACACTGCCATAACAGAGAGAGAGGGAGAGTGCAGCAGGACTTAGTAAACCACTGATCCACACACTGTTTAAAAAAAAAAGGAACCACTTTCCAACCACAGGGAACTGGACAGGCTGCTGCAAGGGAAGTCGCTCCAAAAAAGGGCAAAACAAGAAGAAAAGACGGGGAACATCCTGTGTGAGTGAAGGGCAAGATGGAAACCAGACAAAACGGATGGCCCCGGCTGTTCCCTACCTAAACTCATAGTCATATTCATAACTATTATGGTTATTGGTGATTGATAGCACACATAGGACAGATTCAAAAGGCTATGTGTTCAAAAAAAGCGACTATGGCCTTCCAACTACCTCGCTGAGAAAGTCCAGATGCTCTACAATATTCCACCCATTAATATCTTTAATGGCACATCGAAACAAAATCACCATAAAAGTGGCGACTGCATAAACTTAATCCCCAACAAAGCAAAGCCAAAGCACCATGGTCAGGTGGCGTTTACATGAGCTTACCCTGAGTATGTTAACAAATGCATCAAAGTCTTCCTCTAGGGGCGCTCCCTCCATTGGCAGTGGCAATCGGTAGTACCTGCAATACAAGAGAGCTTTGAACTTAAGACATAATGACGCCTGTGTTTTGTCAATATTGCTGTTATGTAGGTCACAACACGCTGTACGCAAACATCAAGCTGACCTCAAGAGAGACTCAACCCCTCTCTGTCATTGTTAATACTAATCTCATGAGTGTCAGACGGAAACATTGGTTCCTCCATCAGTCCCACAAGGGATGATGGGAGAGATCAGAATCACGGTGGAAGGCTAAAAACACCACCTGCATTTTCGTCCAACATCCAACTGCTTTCCTTGACTACACAGGGTCAGAAACGTCAAAGCACTCGGGAGAAGGGTTTAGCGCTCTGCTTGGGGAATCATATATTCTCTTGCCCTGGAAATGTGATGAGCTACTTGTGTGACATCTCAATATAGCTGACTCGGCTGAACCGATTGCAAACAGGATGCTCCTTTTTGCACAAACAAGCACACCACTATTTACAACCTGCCCTGCACATATACTGCAGCGGGAAGCCACACGCCGCTCTATCTAAACTGCCGTCTGAGCGGAGGAGCCGGGGCTAATAAAGGAACAATGTAAACAACCTGTAGAGCGGCATGGTGAACATGGGTCTCTTGTAGACCTCTTCGGTCACGTGGATGTCCTCCTCGCACGTGATCGTCATCTTCTGTGGCTCGTCTTTAAAGTACTCGATGTCGTTGTAGACGTAGAACACATTTTCGTTGAGCTTTGCAAAGTCATGGAGCTGCGGGGGTAAAAAAAATAAAAAGGGGGGGGGGGACATTTTAAAGCTGATATGCATTGTGCGTGCTAAAACGCTCGACTTTGTCGGACGGTTCGATGCTGAGGAAGTGTGTGTCGTCACCTCCTTCCTGATGGTCAGCTCCAGGCACTCCACCAGTTCCTCCTTTTCCAGCCCGTGGAGGTTCTCATGGAGGTTTTCCTTCCTCCTGGGGGTGTACGGCACAAAGTTGTCCTCCTTGTGCAGGAAAACCACTGGCTCCTCTCTTACACAGAAGAATATAACCTCCTGTTTTCAAAAATAAGGGGGAAATGGGAATTCAATAATAGCCTTTTAAAGTGGATGGCTGCTGACTCTACCAACGTTGCCGCTTCCAAGAGCAAACTGGAAACATTCTGTTGTCGTATGATGTGTACCGTATGGGTAAGGAATTTAGAGGGAGCTGCTGTATAATTTTGTCAATTTCATTTCAATTACGGTCAGTTTCTAGCTGCTCTAAGCAGATAAATTCATTTTCCACTGCTCCACATGACCGCGACTTTCTGTTTGCTTAGTTCTACATCTCACCCACAGCCTCCACTGAGCACTTGACTCCTCAAATATTTACAGACAACACTGCTAGAAAGAGGCCAGACACCAGCACAGACAATGAGGTGCAGAGAATCTACTGGTGAACCTGTGAACATGTGAGCGTATGTGTGGTCGTCTGAAATGCTGCCAATATAAATAAATATGTATAGAAGAACAAAACAGTGACCTCATGGCCTTGTGCCTGGAGCCTCTGGAGGACCTGTTTGAAGCCGTTCAGGCTCGGCTGACCCATCCCATACAGGGGGTACGATCCCCTGACTTGGCGGAAGTTGGGCGCCCCATAGCTGCCGGTGGTATTGAGGACATCTGCCTTGCTGTACACATCCTGGACCATGAAGTACTGCCCCTGTAAGCAACTCTCATCAGTGTGGCTGCTGAATTCATTTGAGAGCATGGCATTGACATATACAGTACACGTTGAAACACTTCTCCAACTTTCACTCAGGCGTTCATTAGGATTTGTGAATTTTGCAGAGCTGTCAGGTGAAAGCGCTGATCTACTGCATGTGTGCAAACAGAAACTGCAGGCCAACGCTGACGAAACACTGCATGCCTGAACAGCCCCATCAGAGGTGACAGAGTAGATCAAAGCCCCGATAGGAGAGTGACAACGTTCCCTATTCAATGGCTGCCCCAGATCATAAAACAGCGCATGACAATGTTCCTGAGCCGCTATGCAATTTGGACATGTGAATGTGAAAAAGGGCAGGCATAAAGAAGGCTGAGATGATTCTACATCGTTTGGCCTGAAAGAGCCTTTGTGCATCAAAGAAGGTAGTCGTGTGTGTTGTCCTTACCTGCACCAGATAGTGCTCAGGCATAGCGTCCGATATCCGACCCACTTTGTAATTGGTCTTGAGGACGTCATCGTGAATCTGAAATTCCTGTCTGCAGTTATATCTGCAAAACAAACCACATTCACAGGAGGACTTGACGGTGAGAGAGGTCAATTCAATTATCAGCTACTATTTGCCAGGCCTGATCCCGTATCTCCTGATTCCTGGATTGACGAATGAGATGATAACAGGGGCAAACACTCCGGTCGGAGGGTGGGGGATGTCAGTACGGTGATCAAAGAGGATTAACACCCAATTGTGAGAACATGGATTCGGGGGAGGGACTTACGTGATGACGACAGGTGCCACCTTGTTGGTGATAATGGACTTGGCCTTGTTGCTGTGGATGTTGACTGTCTGAAAGGAGCTCATGCCAAGAGACTGCCTGCTGTCCGCCATCCCGTTGCCATGGACACTTTCATGTGGCGATGCTATGGAAACGGGTAGTGGCGCGGCACTGGCAGTTGTACCCATACTCCACACGCAGCTGTGAATGGCATCACAGCGGACTCAGAAACAGGAAGCAAACACACACACACACACCTACATAATAGCCTGCACACAGTGATGACAGATATACAGTATTTAGTGTGTTAATACATTTGTAGACACATTCAGGCCGTTACAAGCTGTTGAATGTGTCTGACACTTCCATTCAGTGACCTGATTCAATAAAAATACACAATGTTGGGGGAAAATATATATTACTCACTGGTAATTTATAAAATATGAATAACATTTTTGAACGGTACATCAAATAAAATACATATTTATGGCATTTATGGTACCAGTAATGCATTTAGTCCACTTCTTGAGTTTAACCATGCAAAACAACCCTCAGAAATTACATATTTCTAAGATTTAGTCATAGTGGGTAAGGAATGAGGCTAAGTGCGACGGTATTTATATGTTACTCAGACCACTCGACCCCACAAACAAGCCAGCCAGGGACCCCTGAGTAAACAGGGGGCTCTGCACGGAGCGCTGCAGATAAACAAACGTGTCTTCCGACAAGCTAGCAGCGTCAGGACCAACACTCCTCCTCCACATCACATATAACACATAGCTGGCCAGGAACCAACAGTCCCGGCCGTCTCCCAGAGTACACAAACAGGGAGAGACACACTCACACACACACACACACACACAACTCCTGAATAAAATCTTTTAACAAACCATAGAGAAGCACAGTAAGTTACCCATTTCAAACACACGGATACATATACACACACACGTAGAAGGGAGCCATATAGACAGGGAGTACAGAGTCAATCAGTCAACACATCAAAGTGAACTTGATGTGACACAGCCGAGGAGCATAGCAGGGCTGTCTGTGCCCCGCTGAGCTCAAAGCACCTGTGTGTGATCTCCAGCTTTGAACTGAGCCCACTCTCACTCTGTAGAGAGGCTCTGTGGAGAAAGAAGTGACTGGTGAGTCACTGCAACTCTCCCCTTTGTCGTGTCTGGGAGAGAGTGGGCAGGTAAACCTTGCACTGACCTTTCGCTTTGGTAGAGAGATTCTCTTCTCGCAAGCACAACAGATAAGAAAACACCATCTTGAATTTCTGCTGTTACTTTGTCTCCTTAAAGGCCTCACGTGTACAAAAACAGAGAAGAACTGGCCAAAATGTTCTTTAAGGCTTGACTGAAAAATGATATGATTGAACTAAATTTACTATCAAAAAGCAATAGGTGAATAAACAATAGAAATCAAGGAAAACATGTGCCTAAATCAAATAGCATTTAATCAATCAAAAGCTGATCTAGAGTAAAAAGAGAGTATATCTATGACTCCAATACTCTTCCCAGGTTTCCCAGTTTTCTTGAATACTGTGTGTTCCAACTGCCCAATTCTATTTGAGTCCTTACCACATGCCGAAGGTATTTCTGTTGCCATGATGACTTTGTGACTACCAAAAGAAAAACACAAAAAAAGTGCAATAATGCTGATCACCAGTCAAATCTGACATCTTACGTCTTGGAAGATGAACGATCTGTGCTTCCAGACCCTTTTCTGTGCTGCTTGTTTTCCGCCATGGTCCAAACGAGCGTGTGAACTTGGCATCACATCCAAAAGGAAATCTCTCCCCTCTGAATCCCCTCTTCCACCCACAATCGGTGGGAAACACCCCTCGCGCAGGACGCAGAGTGCCCTGTTGCTTGGCATGGACAAACTCGTCTGGAGTTCGAGCTCCCAGACAGCTTCCTCCTCCTCCTATCTCCTATCTCATGTTGGGGAGTAGATTCATGCGAGAGGCTCGCGTCTCTACGGAGGGGGCCGAAGGGAAATAGTGGTACATCTGGCAGCCAGATGGCTTAAGCTCAGCTCCCTTTCACAGGGACAGGCTGTGCACAAAGACGACACAATTGGCTCTTGTACTGTAATGCAAGCAGCACAAGCGAACACTAGGAGCAAGACTGCTAACCACTGCATGTGCCATGTCTTCTGTACTTCTCAAAAAAAGGGTTGCTTGAAATCATGAATTGTCCATTAGGGTCAGAGGTCAGTAATGTCTCTGTTGGGCATGTAAATGCCTCTAGTCACCCGGGTGTGATATGAGGTATGATAAACAGAAGACGTCCCCTCCTGAGGTTGTCTCTCCTTCAGTTCTTCTTTAGACTGAGAGCAGAACTTTGCATCACTCATAGTATAGGGCATTTACTCTACATAGGAAACGCTTTTCAATCTCTGTCACTTTAAGGAAATGTAATCAGCAGGTTTCCTGTACCCACCACCACAGTCATGCCATGATATTATAGGCTGTCCCTATGTGGCTTAGTCAAAGGCTATAAAACACTCTGACACTGGATTCTCCCATTCTCCTCATCCGCACACTAGAACTTCCTACATTTTGCCTCATGCATTGTTCTTATTTGCAAAACGTCTGAATTTACAAACTGAGCCTAAATGACATTTCCTAATGGAGGCTTCAGTTTACAAGTCTCCAAAGGAAATGTGGCATTATAAATGCTATTGTATATATAGCTCTGTCTACGAAACTGATATTGAATCCTTCTGCTGTCTTACCTTACGGCCCAGCACCTCTGCTGCAAGACCGAGGCGCAGACACACTCTCATACGGAAGTCCCTGCTACATAGTCAGCCAGGCAGCCACGCTCCCAGGCTGATTTCAGCATGGGCAGGCCAGGTCTGGCAGGCGGGCAGCTGGGGCGGAGGCCTAAGTAGAAATAGCCCTCAGTCATAAACATCCTCCTGGAGAGCCAATCAAGGCAACTCATCAGAGAGGCTGTTTATTCCACATGTCAACCAGGGAAGTGCTGCACTGCTCATGAGGCCAATAAAAGACCAAGACAAACTGAGATTTCCTCTAACAGTGTGGAGCAAAAACCACCAAAAGCAGATCTATGAAAACAATGCAGCAAAATCATATCAAATAAAAGACCATCTTCAAGTCACCTTTGTTTTCACCACCAATCACAGTGGGCCGAAGTCAGTCAAATTCATTGATATTTACACATTAGCACAGCAAGCATGCGCATGAAAATGCACTGATGGCACAGTAAGAATAAGACCGTGGAAACTGGAGCCTCCTGCCTGCCTGCCAGCATTGCTCCATTCAGGGCTGGCCTATTTAAATTCAGCCAGTGTCCAAACTTTGCTGTAACAACTTCTTCAGACAAAAGGGTCTAAATGCAGACAGGAAGGAGTGTGCAGCTGCAGGATGCATCTGTTGGTGGCCCATCTAATAAGAGGAAGGATGCCGAGTACTCTTCATTCACAAGAGATGCAGGGGGCTCAAGAGAGATGGGTATCACTTCATAACGCCAGGAGATCTTTCAACACAACTTCCCATATTGAGACTGAGAAGAGCACAAGTGTGGCAACAAAAGTCAGAAATTGGAACAACTCTCTTACTTGGCCACATTGCTCAGCGTTATTCGAGGATCATGGGTATTGCTGGTTTCCACGGAGGCCACTCGTTCAGTCTGACAGCGCTAAGCCTGATGGCCACACCAAAACAACTCCCTTCTCTGAATATAACGCTAGGCTGATGCAGTCAAGTTGTCAAGTAATCCTCATTTCTAAAGCAGCACCAAATTCATCATTAGTCTCTTCTTCTTTTTTTGATTTCATCACTTATAAGTGGATCATCCCTGAGAACGGCCCTAATTTAGGCTTTGATAAGCTTGGCACAAAGTAGCAAATGGGGACGTGACCTTATGAGTCAGTACCACATCACACTAAGATGTTTTGTTGCTGTTGATCATGAGAGACTTCAGATTCTTTAGCGTCACTCAACAAGTCAATTTAATGTACGGCAATTCATGGATTGGAATAATCCAGGCGTACTTTTGTTTATCATAATGACACAATAGTCTATCTCACTCATGACAGGATACTAGACAACCAACGCCATTGAATATAACCAGTCACACACACACACACACCCAGGCAGAGGAAGTGTAAGCACACCTTGACAGGAAATGCTTGGTTGGACTCTTTGAAACTTCCTCCCTGCAGCTGTACACATCTTTCACCAAAGAGGTTAAGGGTTACATAGAAGTGTGACTCCACAGGACATTGCTAGTTCCTGAACCAAATATCACAGTGTTGCACGGAAATGAGCTCAGTACTTCCTCTACAGAAATCTTTTTGTTTTCCCTCAATAGTTCCAAAGACCGCATTGTGCATTTGTGTCAACTTACATATTTGATGTTTTTTTTGTGTGTTTTTTTTTCTAAAGAAAATATCCAAGAGCCTGTTCAGAAAGAGACTGTGGCAACAGGAAGCCATGCTATGCACTGTTCAGGGGTACAATTTCCAAATCTGATCAAAATCAAACTACTCAAAATAGCTTTTTCACTGTAAGACAGTCAGTGCAGATTAAAAGTACACAAAAAGACTGAAAAACAACCGACTGAAAAGCTGCTTTTAAAAAAATCAAACAAAGTAGAGCAGCAGATCTACTTGGAGGCCATGAATAAAATGAGAGAAAACCAAGATATGATGCTCCATTGAATATGACACAAATCATGTGAATAACCTTCAGCCAACTGCATTCTTGCGCTCATCAAGGCTTTATATGGACCTATGTGTCTGAAATAAAGTTTGAATTGAACTCTACACTAAGCTGCTAAAAAGGGTGTGCAAATCTATTTTTGAAACTGCCTGTAATTTATTTCATTTCAAGATGGCAATTTTCGCCCCTATGATTTCAAGGCTGAAGTAATGTGGCTTTCATTTTTGTCAAACCCAGTGTCTGACCGCAATATGCTGTCAGCACCATGAGGACAACTGACAGCATTTTACTTGTCACAGCCTTCAAGAACCAAGTTGCGGACAGATTTCACACTGATTTCTTAACATAATTAGTTTAACTTGTCACTCAGATTGAAACAGTACACACACGGTGTGTGTGTGTGTGTGTGTGTGTGTGTGTGTGTGTGTGGCAAAACATATCTTGACTTGGAAGCTGCATTTTCTAAGTCGGCATGGGATGCCAGGATCCTGCCACATAAGCACTGGACTTCTGGTAATGGAATAAGAGCTGATACCAAGTCCAGAAGAAATAAAGAATCTAATCTATTTAGCTATGTGACTATTTTACATGACTATTTCTACAAAATAATGTGTTAAACAAAAGAATACCTCTACCATTATGGCTGAAAGAGGGAAAGTAACATTTTGTATTTCACAATACATTTGTCATTTAGTCTAATGCTAGTATTGAGTCTGTGGTACCCTGATAATAACATCATCACAGGCATCTGAACTGATAAGCGTTTAAACAGCAATGTGTGCCACATCCTTTCATATCCTTCAGACAGATACTGATCACATGTCTAGCAAACAGATCCCTGCAGTAGAAGTCCTACTGTAAAGTATCACAACATAGAGAACATACAGTATCACAGCAACGGTACCTGACTCTCAGCGGTTTTGTACACCATCCGAGAGGTGCTCGACTCTTTAAGGAACACAACGAGAAAAAACACAGAAAAACAATAGTGGGTTAAAAATAAAGAGGACCAAAATGACAGCTCTCCAGCAGTGGCAGCGGTCTCAGTCAGACATCCTTCCAGCCCTCTCTCTGCTCTGTGAGGCGAACCGTCTCTGCCCGCTCATCCCACTATGGCAGGCAGCAGTCTCGCATCATTAACGCGTCCTTATAAAAGCGTGGGGCGAGTCAATGAAAGTGCCCTTCAGACAGGAGAAGAGAGGCGGGTGGTGGGGGGGTGAGGAGTCTCAGCTCCACATCTCAGGGACAGATGGGTGACGGCATGTTCCCTCCGTTTTTTGCACGATTGCACCATGCGTGAGGTGCGAGGCTGCTTGTGCGTGTGTGTAACTGGAGTGTGAGTGTGTGTAAAAAGGATGTGGAGGCGGACCCGGGGAGGCTTACTCCTCAGCCAGTTCCCTATCCAATCACTATCGGAGGCTCCTTATTTCTTCTTTTTTTATTTAGCACATTTTTAAAAGCCAATAAGACAATTTACACATACAAAAGTTCAATAAAAAGAAAACATGCAAGGGAAGCCCAAAAAACCCTCAAGGGGCTTGACAGGTGGAATTCCCTAAATTAACATTACAAAAGTCATTATCATTCTGAGATATACACACGAATGCATTCACTCACACACACACACACACACAAGCATTAAGTAGGCAAAAAAATGCCTCCCACACATGGCAGACTCTTTTACAACCGTCTCAAACACATAGGCTAAACCTAATTAAAACATATTACAATCACCCAGCGCCAATAGCCCTCAAGTAACACAATATAATGCAGATCTGACAATATCAGAGACCTAAGGAGACAGACAATCAGTGAGAAGGTAACAACAGCACGCAGGTGACATCACGTAAGCCTAATTCACTATGATGTTCTAATTACTCCATTCATTAGCAGTTAACACATGCCATGTTAAAGGCAAATAGACTTACAGCTGGGCAAATACTCAGAATTAAGCTTGAGGTTTAGCTGTAAAAGGGCTGTGTGCTCTCTCTCTTGAGGAAGCAGTAGTCGTAACCCTGAGTTAAGACCGACTCATCGTGTATAGACTGTATACCAACTCATCCTGTACCCTGTATAAAGCACAGCACAATGCAAACAATGTCACTATATTGTACATTTACAGGCATAAACTGACAAAACCTGGATGATTTGTAAGTCAGTCACTCACGGTGCTTTAAACACATTCTGTCAACCACCCACATAGCCTACAACAAATGTACAGCCTACAGTACAGCAGTGCAGACTCCAAACATCCCACGTCCAATAACATCGTAATTATCTCGTAAGTGGCTACCTTGTATGGGAGCATTTTGCTTCAAAAGTATGTTTAATCAGCAATCTGTCACAAGATAATGTCCAAATTAAGCTTCTTTGCAAAAGTGGTGACTGTTTGCATGATATGAACATCAAATGTAGTGCTGCCACACCTGTTCCTTCCTGCAGCAGAGCAGACCAAGACTTTGTGATGAAGTTCTTGCAACACCATGAATGGGAAACAATGTCGTCTTATCGCATGCAAGCTTCAGGAATCCAAACACAATATCAAGAAGTCAAATTGTGTCTAAGATGGAATAAGAAGTGGTCTAAATGGATGCCACTAAAAAGATATTTGAATTTTAAATGTGCGCTGCTGATTTCTCTC
The DNA here is from genome assembly GCA_900302605.1 of Rondeletia loricata. Classification (NCBI taxonomy): domain Eukaryota; kingdom Metazoa; phylum Chordata; class Actinopteri; order Beryciformes; family Rondeletiidae; genus Rondeletia; species Rondeletia loricata. Next base: position 26,399 of record OMLI01092297.1, read on the forward strand.
AGTACAACAGCCCCAGTACAGGCTCCAATAGGACATATTCAATCACTCTGACAAGTGCAAGTACTTGGTCTCTTTCCATTTTCTAACGGATGGCAATATAAGCAGATCATAAGTCGGATGTGAGAGGATGAAGAGGATATGTTCTGTGACAGATTTAAAGAAACATCCTCTCTGCTATCTGTCCCAACGGTGAAACAAAGACAGAGCATGAGAGTAACATCACCTGTCCTTTCCAAGGCCTGGTGTCTGTCTTGCCCAAAAAGCATATTTGCTAAAACCCTTCAAGCAACAGGAGAGGAGATGAAAACAAAGGAGAATATTTAGGCTGAGGTTTAGCTCTGTAACCCGGGTTTGTACTCGTTCTCATTTCCAGTATCAGTATGAGCATAATACAATTTTTAAAAGGCTCTTATTTGGATACAATATGATCATTTTTGATCAAATGTACTATAATTACGCTGCATTTCCAGATGAATTGTCATTGTCTTTCAACTTTTCTAGCAGTATGGGGACACCACTGCCAACATGAATATAGTAGATGCACTGAATTATCTCTCTATCAGCAATATCGACAAAGTTAACAATATGTCACCAATGCTAAAGCTTCTAGCAAAAGATGAATATTTTGTGGATGTGCAATGTGTAACTCTCTCCAGTGATAAGACATGACACCTTGTGGTAAAAATGATCCATTGCACTCGGGTGTATACACAGTACTGGATCGGCAGTGGGACAGAGAAGTTGATTACCTTAAAACAGATACACATTAAATAGATAGATAATGACTTGGCACAACTGGACAGATAACTGTGGAGGCAGTGAAACTTCTGATCAAAACAGTCATACATTGATAACCGATAACTGAGTGAAATAATAGTGAAATTCAACTATTCCTTATTTTGCTGAGGTGTCCTGGGACCCCACTTTGGGAACCACTGCCCTAACAACATTTCACAACAATAGATAATCAGCATCTTCAAATGAAGCCTGGGAGGAGTAAGGTTTCTGCTCTCACTGGGCAAACACACTCAGGCTACAGGCCTAAAGATAAAATCAAGAATAAATAGCTTAACCACATGTTCATTGAAGAGTATCACGCTCTCACTCTTGATTAATTGTGATGTTCATGGTTTGATCTCTGCTGACAAGACCCAGTTTCTGTCTTCCCCCAAGATGTAAGGAAAAGTGATGTGAGCAGAGAAAACTCAGCCCAGCTGGACAGCTAACAAAAGAGGAGACTACTATACATCAAAGGGCATCATGTGCTTGCTGTTAACTTGTTACTGCCTCGGACTTCAGTTGTGAAGGATGGACCGATGTTTCACACTTTGCATTACATCTAATGTCAAGAATGAAAACGTGTTGGAACATTTCATACATGTTCAGCATGTGTATAGGCATCCCATACTGCAAGAAATCCATTTCACACATATCAGAATCTGTTTAGAGACAGGCTTCTTTTTTTCAAAATATACTAAAATTGGCCAAAAATGTATTTGTACATGTAGATGACATTCATTCGAAATATATTTTAAACAGTGGTGCTGTTGACAACATACAGTTTACCTGCAAGTATATCCAGAATATATTTTGGCCACTCAAATATCTATTTGTATCTCTTGTATCTTCTGAACCCTATCAGCAAAACATATTCTCAATCACACATGAAATTTATTTATTTTTCAGTATGGGATGCAAGTAGGCTGCTTGCCTTTTCATATTCATGTAATGAAAACCTTGTGTCACTATGATATTGTGGCACATCACCTATAAGCAGAGATATAGAGGGGTAAACCCACCTGAACTCAGTTCCCCCACCTTTTAATGCTGACATATTTATGGGATAAATTAACTGTATATATCATAGTAAGCAGGCCTAGTATCAAACAGATGTAAGAGATATGATTATAGCGTTTATTAAGGGAAGAAAGCAAAACTAAATATAAAATAAAATAACTAAAAATAGAGTAATTTTGTATTATTGGTGAATGTTTGCCTTATAATGATCACCAACTGGCCTACCTGTTTATTTAGCACTGAATCACTCCAGTGAAGCACATAATACAGATGTAATGCACAATGCAGTGCAGGCATGAGGAGTGGGGGTGCCGAGCACATGTATGCCCCACCAAGTAGCCTACCTAACGTTACATCATGACAATACGCTTTGTTGTTCAAGTGTTGCAGAAGTGCTCTGCTGCACATATCTACTCGGTGGCAATCAGGTGTGATTCAACCCGCACAGAAAGTGTTCAACTCCTCCAAAACCTGTATGGATGTGAACTTTTCGGGAGCCGTGCAGCGATTCGTGCAACAAGAGCCGTAAACTTTCTAACTACTCACCATTTCAGCACTCGGCGGCGAAAAAAGCGTCTCTCCCTAAGAAAACATGTATGTTCTGAATGCTCGCCTTGTCTGCTGTAAGGTGCGCCGCTGTCTGTTTATTCCAGGGGGGAAACATCCATTGGTTTTTCTGTCCTTTTCTCGGGAAAATTACAAGGAAAGGACTTCACTGTGTGAATAAAGGACGGACGGAGCATGCGCAGTTCCCCGGTCCTCCTTTGATGCTTTCTGCTGCCAAGAGTTCATCAGTCTGTAACATCTGAACACTGGCACGGTGTAAACCCCGTCTGAAGCATGAGTTATTCAGCTTTGTGACACTGCAGCGGGGCTCTAAGCTAAGGCTGGTCTATAGTTCAAAAAGCCAATACGAAAAAATAAAAGAATCCTATAGGCCTAATACATTTTAGGGTATTATAAAATATCAATAAGTCCCTATAGGAACATTCCAGGAAGATTATAGTAATACACTTGGAGATAAAAAAAATACTGTTATGACATGATAAGGTCACAATATTGAGTACCACAGACACACTATGAGGCCCTATATGAATATTGTAGGAATACTATAGTGAAACCATAGGAAATAAAAATATAAAGAACGATGAGGTCACTATAAACTCTCTATTGAGTACCACAGACACACTATAAATCCATATAAGAATATTATAGTGATACTATAGAAGATTTTTTTTAAATAGCCTACCACTGTGCATAAAGTGCAATAAGGTGACAATACATTTTCTATTGAGTACCACAGACACAAGTTAATTCCCTATAGGAATATTGTAAGGATATTTATTATTGAATAATGTTGATAATATTGAATATTGAGTGATTTGTATTAAGATAGCTTTGATTAGCCGTGTAGTGTTTTAGTAGTCTAATATAGTAGCCCAATGAGTTATGATGCTCCATCCCATAGCCCACATTCCACATGATGTTTAAAACATGCCTCTTTGGGAAAGCCTAACAGTAGTGTATGCCAAATACCTGGAACAATTAAGCATGGAGAAATAGCCTGCTGTCTGAAGCCCAAAGAATATGGCACAAAGAAAAAGTTGCGCTCCTTGTAAACACGCACCCAGGCGCCTCATTACCAACTGAATGGATGATGAGCTGTCATGTAACAAGTCTTGAGGACGCATGTCAATTTCCTTTAATGTTCCCAGCTACTTGTTAAATATGCAAGGGGGGGGTGGGTGAGGGTATATAAGACAGCCCTAATCTCTCAGGAGAGGACTTTGTCATTAGGTGGCTGAAACATGCGCTCATTGGGAGCTCTGGGTGCAGCGCTGCACGCATCTCTGCTCATTCTGCTGGCGCAGGGGATTCACGAGGCGAGAGATGGAGTTTACATCAGGTCACTGCATCGCTTTCCCGCGATGGACCGCTCAACCGGATACCACCTGCCGACCTACATGGTGCACCTCTACCGGAATTTCAAGTCCAGCTTATCCCGGCCTATGGATGCTATGGAGCGAGCTGCCGCGATGCAAGCAGACACCGTGAAGAGTGTGATGGCCAAAAGTAAGTCATGTTTAAGTTGATCATCTGCTTATTCTCCCATTAATGCTGGAAGTGCTCATTTATAGGTTTTGGATGTGTACGTAGAGACTTATAATGGGGTTAATGGCACAGACATTTGTGAGACACATGCCTATTTGCCCTGGGTGGATTTTTAGTGGAACATTTTGTAAGATGTTTTCTGAGCATTTGTCACGCAGAGACATATCCTCTAGCATTTAAACACCCTCTGAAATGTTAGGTTTTCTTTAGGATGGCCTAGGTGCTGTGCTGTCAGTGCCAGACGACCTCAGAGGGCTTCAATCCACATCCCGTTAGAGGGTGAATAACCATGCAGGGATCAGCGTGTGAAAAGGCCGCTTTTCTGTCTAATTCTCAAAGCAAACCTCTTTTTCTTAAATAGGTGATGTTGATTAGGTATCTTGCCAGACATCCCCCTATACAAATCTCTTGTTAACTCAAATCAACAACTTCCCTTAGTTCTTTTCACACTTGGCTTGATTAGATTAGAGCTCGGGATTTAACATGGTGGCACAAGCAACCAACCCTGCTGCTGAATCCAATTTCACATCACTGCTAGGTGTTAGAGTTCTTACCTATTTGTTTGAATGAGGATATGCAGAAGCCAAGAGAGCCAGAGATGTGTTAAATGATTGGTTTCGGCCCGGTGTTTGGTTTGAGTGGATTAATAGCGTCTCTTCCAGCCCCTGAAATTCAGATCCTGAAGATGCTTTGCACCTTTAATCAACAATCTCAATCAATAGGTCAATACACTGGACAATACAGGAGTAAAATGTATAAGATGCTTTAATCTTTTTGATTGATTATGTACCACACCTGTTCTTTGAATCACAATTACCCTAATTTACACATGTGGGTCGCAGCCCCATTGTCCTACTGTAACAATCTGACTGGTTTATTTTTTCAATAGGCCTGCATGCAACTTTGTTTTGCTGTATGTGTAATGTATCAATAGAGTGTGCTCATACTAAAAGTAGGCAAATATCAAGGCATTTTTAATTGATTTTCATTAGAACCCACCCTTGCAAAAAATAACTACAGTACTTCTAGAGTAAATTTAAGAAGGATACACAAATATCATAGCAAAACCATAAATCCATATAGGATTATTATATCAATATTATAGAGATACCATCACAGGAGATGTAGACCATAAAGTATGATGAGGTCACTATAAAGTCACTATTGAGTTCCCCAGACACAATATACTGTAAGTCACTATTAGAATATTATAGGAATATTATAGAGATTTTTCATTTGGGTGCAGCCTATAGACCTTTGAGTATTTTAATGCAGACTGATCACTTTTCAGCATTTTATAAACCAATAAAAACAGACACATAACGTTTGATAACTTGCTAAATATTATGCTAATCTTTCTCTCTCTATCTCACGCTCTCCATTAGGTTTGACACACAGACAGAGGCGCTGGGTTGCAACCTTTGACCTCCACACCTTGCTGGCTGACAAACAGATTCAGGCGGCAGAGCTAAGGATCCGGCTTCCACCGACAGCGAGTGTTGCCAACATCACTGTGGAAATCTATCACCAGCATGACCAAGCGTGCCATAAGCGCAGGAGCTGTCAAGAACAGCAGCTGGTGGGGTCGCTCACCGCATCCTCGTTGGTCACCTCATCACAAAACTGGAAGGTGTTCAACATGACAAGTCCTCTCTTGAGGTGGCTTGAGAAACAGACAGCAAGAAGTCGACACAAAAGAGTGTCAAGAAAGCGGAAAATGGAGAAGACAAAGAGAGGCCTGTTGCTTCCTGATCCTCCTGTCCACGTGGCCAGCCCGAGAAGAGAGCAGGGTATGAGCGACAGGGCCTTGTTGGTTGTCTTCTCGCACACCGGGTCAGGTGAAAACTCAAAGGCCAAAGCAAGCTTACTCCAAACAGCTGAACAATCCAAGTTCTTGTCCCCTGCTGAAATTAAAAAGGTCCGCCGGCCAAAGAGGCACAGGAGCAAACGGGGCCAGAGAGAGCAAACAGTGAGAGGCCCACAGGTGTCCAAGAGAGGCAGCGAAAAGACCCTCTGTCGCAGAGTTGACTTGCATGTAGACTTTAATCAAATTGGCTGGGGATCATGGATCATCTTCCCTAAAAGATATAATGCCTATCGCTGCGAAGGTATTTGCCCTAGTCCTCTTGGAGAAGACCTGAATCCAACAAATCATGCTTATATGCAGGTGAGTGTTGCAGCATGTAGAACTGTGCAGTGGAGGCTGGTCATGCAAAAGGTTGAGGAGGACAGAGTTTGATAAAATACAGGACAGGGCTCGATTGTTCTGTAAAATTCTGGGGTAAAAGGATAAAGCAAAAATGTCTATTAAGTCTACTCTACTCATGAGTGAACAACCTACTTTATTAGGAAAAGGTAAAAAAAATGATCCTCCCTAACCTCTACGGACCAGCCTCCCGTGTAACATGAAATTGTTTCTTTGCAGCTGAAACGTACCACTGCTGCAGTGTTTATAATTTTCAGAATAATATTTGTTTGTATTGGTTGTTTAAAATACATGCCAGTTGTGACAGGGCTGATAGAGTCAGTTAAACTCTTCTGATAGTATACTGTCGGGAGAGCTGCTAGTTGAGGAAAAGGGGGAATAATTTCAGGGGGCCCCAAACTGGAGGGAGACCCTCCAAAATGTGAGATGAGCCCCTGGACTCAGGAGCCCCAGAATTATATATACTATATATCTATATGCTATATACTATAAATACTATACAGGACTCTAATGCTGCGTTCACGTCATATCGGAAGAAGCAAAAGAGCAGGATGACATCTCATTGCTACAACTTGGAAACATTCACGTTTCTGAATATAAAATCCACCATAAATGACCTGCAGCAGACATTACTCGCTTATCATTAAGTAGAGTTACTGTGAATATAACTGATAGTTTAGATTTTTATTATCTTGGACTGCCAACATCGGTGGATTCGCTGCAATGTTTGGCACTTGTGTTGACACACTTCCGCAATTTGTGATGCCAAGTGCGAGAAATCGGAGCCCACAAAAAATACTCCCACGTGTCCTACATGTAATTGTCACGAGGAGAGTGATGTAAACATTTTCTCCCAGTTGGCAAGCCAAATTTATGGTAAATCCGACATGACATGAACGCAGCATAATCTCCATTAACACCTGCATTAACATCTGTAACACCAGCAGTATCTGAAGAGTTAAAACAAAGATTTAAAAAGTGATACTTGCTCTCACAAAATCATCACTGGCACAAAACCACTTTAAGAGATAATAAGTTAGCTATCTGATTATCTTTGCTTACATAAAAAGTCCATTTTGAGACTGGCATGGTCTTTATTATTGAAACATCATTGTGTCAAATGACTTTTAATCAAAATGAAATCCTCTGTTTTGTCTCTCCCTCTTCCAGAGTTTACTGAAACATTACCACCCTGACAGAGTTGGGTCACCCTGCTGTGCGCCAACCAAAATGAGCCCATTAAGCATGCTGTACTATGAGAACAGGGAAATGCTCCTTCGACATCATGAAGACATGATTGTGGATGAGTGTGGCTGCCAGTGACAGCTACAATCACCTCCTACAGACACCAAGAGTGACCCACGGTGCTGAGTTTGACAGCAACCACATTTTGAAAACAAAAAAAGGGAACACTTAGCCTTGGCCAGAAGGAAAAAGCTCTTTGATAATTGTCATTGTGCACTCTAACAAGATTGTAGTGGATCTATGTGCAGAGATAAGATTATAATTTGTGATGCGAGCGATGGTTTGTCAGGAGAATATTTTTATTTTAAGACGTGCTGAAATACAAACTCAACAGTAGCGTCCAGCCTTTCAATTGTGTTCAGTTATCGCAATCTCATGTAAAAGTTGATTCCCCTTAACTTTATCCATTTCATCTATGCAAACTTGTTAACATGAAATGATATTGTTGATTATTCCAGCACTGTTTCTATTGTACACTATACATCCATGTGTAACTGTAAATTAATGTATATTTATTGTAAATATTAAAAAGCATGTGTATTTATGTACATTTTACATATGGTTTATATGGTTTTAATTTGAGTGCTCTATCTCATGTGTTGTATATTGTGCATTTCTTTTCATGAATTTCTCACACGAGCATAGGAAAAATTATACATTTATATACTGTACATTAGGCATTTTATACAACTTCACAAGGGTATCATCCAAACTCATTTGACCTGCTGCAGACATTAGCTCAGCGTTCACATGGCACAGATGTCTCTGACCTGTCAACAATCAGATTACTGGCATATTTACCTGCAACTACCACTGTGTTTGACACAAAAGAACCAACACACTTACAAAAGAGGTGGACTATTCTGGTTTCAGAATGACAGATCTCTTTTTTCTCATCAGTTGCCCACAGTGAGTCATAGCAAATTCCACTGATGTTCACTCTATTCAAAATACAGCATTGTAGAGGAGAGTAATATTTAGCAAATACTATAAAACAGCAGTTAGTTGTAACTATCAATTAAGGCAGGCCTACTTTTACAAAGCAGGATGTCATGATGAATATGCAGCACACACAGGACTGTACTGATGCTAAACTAAACTAAAGAAGGCTCATTGTATTCAAATCCTTTGGAAATACATGAAAGGTTGACCATTCAGGAACGTTCCCAAGTCATGACTGTGGCCGTGGTCAAAAGGGGAATAGGTTATTACACTTGACCAGGACTCAAAGGTAAGGCTACATTTAAATTCCTAGTTTTACTCTCAGGCAAGAAAGCAGCCCATGTGGGGGAAAAATTATATATATACAGTATATATAACATATACTTCCAAATATGTTTTAAAGTACACAAAAAACAAAATGTATTTATATTTATCATGTAGATGACATTTATTTGAAATATATTTCGATTGGCCATCAAATATGTTGGCTATATATCCAGATACATGTTTGAATTAATGTCAGCTGTACAAATAAATTTTTTGGAATTTTAAAAAATATATTTTGAAGCATATCTCTAAACATATTCTGAAGTATATGTGAAATATATTGTTTTGCAGTAAGGGAGTCGTTATTGTGCCATATAACAAGTTGTCCTGATAGTATAATAACAACATTTCCCAAAGTAATAACAAATAGGCAATAATACAGTTTCCATCATCTCATATCTTTCAATAGGCCTACATGCAATGCAGAAAAATATGAATTAAAAAAAAAACCTGAATCCAAATATTAATGAAAATTGACTGAAAATGTTTAACAAAAATGAAGATGTAGATTGCTAATAGTCGAGTTGAGCTCAAGGTTGAGTGAGCTCCATAGTCTGCAATTTAGAAGCGCAGGATTGATTCTTATGAATTTGTCGCTCAGACTTGAGGTAGGGCATAAATAATAGTAGGACAACAAGCATCATTAACTATAGAACACAAAATGACGAGTTAATGGGTCTGATGTCCAATGAACAGCGGAAGATGGCAACATTTTGCGGCAGCAGTGAATCGAACCCTCCCAGGCTAAAAATACACACTCGCCAAATTTGACTCTGGTTTTACTGAATGAATGGATCTGATTGGACGGCGAGCTACTGACCTAGCAGCTGCCAGGCTCTGTAACGTTAGCTTAAAGCGTGGGTAAGTGGCTTCTTCTTCTTCACGGGGTTTTAATGAAACACTAATGAAATAATGGATATCTATAGCTCCGTGTTAGGCGGCAGTAGTATTACCAGGGCAGGTGAGGAGTGCGGTAAGACTCGTTTTATAATGTTGGACGGTGAGCTGGATAGACAGAAACACAATGGACTCCAACCCGGAAGCGAGGGAAGGGAATGCGTGCCGGTAACGTTAAAGGTCCACTGCAACGTTAATGGCATTTCCCAGTCTCGTGGTATTGTTTAACAAAGGGAATGTAAATGTAAAGTTACCCAGAATATGATAACTGTCAGTGTTAGGGTCAGGAAATTTGACTGGCACCCTTAGAGAAAGTTTCCCCCTGGTTGTCAATAGGATCAAATCGTTTTCTTTATCCAGTCTACTTCTACTACACGGTGGGAATGACGTCAGATATACCCAGATATTAATGATTGCTCTGATTGGTCGACAGTGTGCATATATAGGTCAGTCTTCAATTTGTTACAATTGAAGATGCTGAGTCTACAACCTCTAAAATTAAGTATTTAAAGTGTTTTAGTTTCAATAGCTTCCCAACCATGCGATACATCCACGTGTGATCCAGACTCAAACTGCTCCTGAGCTCCGCACTGTCATCAAAGTCACTTACATTTTGTATTATTCGCTCTTGTTCTTTTGAAATATATATTTTCCTGCAATTAATTTATGGTAATTTCACATTGCAACATCAAATCCTATGTGGTAAAAATCATTAGATCATATGGACCATTAAACTTACAGGACACAGAAGTATCAAAGTTGCAACAGCAATAAAAATAATATTGATTCAGTGTAGCAAGTGTGCACATGCATTGCATGAAGCCCCTGGATTAATGTGCATACATTTTGCACAAATATTTGAAAAAAGAATCAATTGGCTAATTGAATGAATCTGTCATTTTGTTTGGATCCCCTGCTAATTTTTGTTTGGTTGACAAACATCCTATTGTGTAAAAATATGTCTAAGTGTAATGTTGCATGACCTCCCATAGGAACATTTACAGAAAAATGGCTGAGGCAGTGGCAAATGTGGCCCGGAGGATCAATGCAACAGTAGAGGAGGGGAGAGATCGTTTGGGTAAGACCCCCTCACACCACAACCTACTCCCATTCACTTCAATTATTCTCTCTCTCTCTCTCTCTCTCTCTCTCTCTCTCTCTCTCTCTCT
>OMLI01092299.1:0-12353 GCA_900302605.1 Rondeletia loricata
GTCCTCCCTCCCGTCCTCCCGGAGGTAATGCAGAGATACTGGGTGTGTGCGCGGAAACTGACAGGTAGAGAGCTGCCGTCTCTTGGTGACTTGTTGGCAATGCAGCGAACAAATATATCCAGTATAGCATTTAGTTATGAGCTTTATACAAACAGTTAGATTAATTAACTTCACAAAAGCTCTTGACCGGGAGTTTAGGGCTGAACGTGGACGAGGCGACTAGGAATAAACGGGAAACTAAACTGTCCAGTTGGCCGGGAAAGCCGATCACACCGCCCGGCTTCCGGGGATTCAGGGGCCGCATTGGTTGACGGCAGACGTCGGTCTTAGTTCGGGGGGGAAAACACATCATTACCGACATCCACCTCTTGAATTCAGCCACTTTCGACATGTCAAGAAAGCTGCAAAGGACAGAAGTCTGCGCCGACTGCAGTGCGCCAGGTAAGAGAGAGGAAGATAAATGTAAAAAGCCCACTATCCTGGAACAATGCGTCGGGAGGGCGACATGTTTGGGCGAGAGGGCCGAGGCTGCTGTCGCTGTCAGCGGGTCTGCAGAGCAGGAAAACGGCCAGGGCGTCCAGGCGTCGCTTAGGCCCAAAATAAACAGTGAAAATAGGCGTGTTATCACAACGGGACATACGGTTAGCTAGTAGCAGCTTAACGTTACTTTACCCTGTTGAGCAGGTCGATACGTGTATTTATTAGACCAAGACATGTGATCTTGTGTGAGGGCGAACAGTTACTTTGCTGCAGTAGAAGACGTGTGTCAGATTTGGTTCGCCTTCCTCCTAGCTACTGGAGAGACGTTTGTTTTGATCTCCATGACTTCTTCATACGTTAGCTTACCGAGGCTAACGAGCTAACATTCAACATTCAACACTTTGTATACTAACTCCCGACAGCCCGGTGTTGTTTTCGTGGGCCCTTGTGTTAACGTGTTGATCTGTGTCTACCTGGCCAACTGTGTTAGCTTACGACGTTAGCTAACCTAGCTAACTTGACTCTATTGCTAAGTTAGCTGACTGAGCTAACGCGTCAGCTAACACTGACCTAGCTAGTTTTTAACAACCTGATCTAACGCTAGTTTCTGTCAGTTCCCGTGTCGACAGGTGAAACAGTTGCTAGACTGAAGGTTGTAACATATTTGTTTTGTCTCACTGCCCAATGTTTTATTGTCCACAATTCACATACCATAAGGTAGCTGAGGCAATTTACAGTAGACATACTAGAACATTTAACATGATAAAACTAATAAAGACATTCAAACTTCATCTGTCAGATTTAAGTGATGTAACATTAGTCATAACGTTATGTATGGGCGTTATGTATGGGCATGGCAATTATTTGTAGGTCACTTTTACCTCTTGTTTCTCCCCATCATTGTGTGTGTGTGTGAGAGAGGTGATGCCAAAACAACCTTGGCATCCCCTCCATTGCCTTGACCTTGCATATGTAGTCCCACATGCCCCATGTTTAGGTAGGAGTACTTGGTTATGGGTGCTCCTGTGTGTGTGTGTGTGTGTGTGTGTTGTGTGTGCTTGCATTCATGCGTGTGCAAGTGCATTACAACAGCTGCTCTCCTCCTCACAGCTGCGCTGCCTATTAGGAGTGTGTGTGTGTGTGCGTGTTTGTGTGTGCATGAGCATGTAAGCAAGTGTGCTATTGCTTGAGTGTGCATGACTGTCCACACGCTTTAGCGCCCCACTGCTCTGTGCTCACCCCTTGTTGGCTACACTGTCCTTCTGATTTATGACCTGACCTATTCCCTGCTATAACTCTATAGTTACCTGCCTGCGTCAGTGTCTGTCTGTCCTCCTCTCCCCTCCCATTACCGTCCCCACTTCATATCCTGGCCAGTGCTCACCAGCCCAGGTTGAAACCTCGAGGTCAAGACGTGTCTTTGTTGTAAGGCAACAATAGAGCACAAATAATGTGTAGTAACTGAGCTCATTTAAATAGGTTGCCTTATAAAAAGGGGTGTATTTAGCAGAGACTGGTTAGCCTGTTTGTCCTGGCGTACCTGGTATTGGCTACCTCTTCTAATATTCTTCAGTCAGCTTTCTGCATGCAGCCCCTCTTCAGGATGACACACACACACACACACACACACACACACACACACACACACACACACACACTGTGCTCTGCAAGATGCTGACCTAGCCACTGGTGACAGCCCACCTCCCTGCTACCCAGCTTTCTGTCATATGAGGGGATTACTCAATGACATGGTTACAAAGGACGACTGATCAACCCTGTCGGAGGCTTTAATGTCATGCCATGGCAATCTGCACCATTTATGGTGACAATGAATAATGTCGCCATGATGGTAAACTCCTTAAGTTTAAATATTATCGTGTTAAGTTGCTATTGAGCACAGTCGCAGTTGTGTCAGTAATTGAGGCTCTAATGCAAGCATTCAGTGCATTTTTCGTGATGGCACCGATTCTCCGTTCTGCATTTCAGCAATGGCACCCGATCCCCATTCTGCGTTGTATAGAGAATCATATTGTCTGTCTCCCTGGCTGTTGATGCCATGGCCAGCGTTTGGTCCAGACTCATGTCCCATATATCCAGAATGACACTGTTCTCTGTCTGTATAAAAAATTAGACGGGGGGGAAAAGCCTGTGTAAGAACTGAAATCAACCCATTAGTGGCTCAGATCGGTAAGTGTAGCTAAGTGTGGATACTAAGAGCTGTGAGGCTCCTCCTGTGTGAAATATGAATTAGCCTGTGACACAGACAGCACACAGTGTGAATGAATGGAAACCAACCAGTTAGGCGTAGAATCCTCTTCCAGCATGTTTCATTTTCAGTATTTATTATGACAACAGTTTGGCAAACTTTAAATCTAATTATTCATTTTGTTATTGTTATGCAGGCCCAACAAATATCAATGAACTATTGATGAATTGGGCTGAGGCCTAATAGTGATTGGCCAAATCCAGCCTAAGTTATGTTATCCTCCAAATTTGGCCAATACTCTGCTGCCTGTCATCTATCCAAGTCTAATAGCTTGATGGTGTAGCCTTGTATTGATCCAGCGGGCCAAGCAGATAGCCTAGCCTATGGGAGTTTTATGTTTATTACACAGATTAAGGAATTAAATTGCTGCAGTCCAGCCTTTAAAGCCTATGGACTAAACTAGGCTATAGCTCTTATCAAAACCATTTTGCATTTGCTGTTTCTCTCTCTGCGGGCAAAAATACTTCAGTTCATCTGATGATAGACTATTTTAGCTCCATTAATGCCCTAAGCTCAGCCACTTTGATCCCAGCCTGTGAGTGACTAATGTCAGTAGTAGACGTGTTTGTGTGTGCGTGTGCGGGCAAGTGTGCATGCATGTATGTTGATGTTGCAGAGTGTGTTAGTTGTTTGCAGCTCATCACATCAGGGTCCTGAGGGCATAAACATGACCCAGACTGCATGACTAGACTGTAAGTCTAAGTAGGCTGGTGTTGATTCCTTGCCTCCTTCCCTTCCCATCCCATACACATCTATTCCCATTTAAGAGAGATTGTCACTCGTCTGGGATAGAAAATAGTGATGTTCTCCCCAAAGTTGTAAACTCCACTTGTATGTCACAGGCTAAAGCAAATACTGAAAGTAGCTACTGAAACTTCATCTGACATTTGGCGCAGCCAGCGAGGCACCACTGGTTTTATACCAAGCTGCTTATGACTGATTAAAGGTCAGTTCTTTGTGTGTGTGTGTGTCTACGAGCATGTACACATGTTAGGGATGTTGCCTTTACCCACAAGTGAACATTTGTTAATCTGCACATACTTAACATTTCTCTTTTGCACATATTATACATAATATTTAGTATATCCTGACAATTAAATGTTGTGGTCTTGAAAAAGACTTGAGTCGCTCTGGTCTTGACTAGACCCAGTTCACGTCTTTATCCAGAGCGATTTACAATGAGAAAGGCAGTAAGGGTTCAGTGTCTTGCCCAAGCACACTTTGACAGGATTCATAGCTGTTGCTGGGATGAAACCTGAGACCTACCAATCACAGCACTAAGGTGGTCTTGAATCAGCCCTGCTGATAGCATATTGTTTGAAGCGTTTCCATACAGCACTGACATGACTTTGTGTTAAAATAATTCTTTCAGCCTCAGCATAAACAGGCTCACTAGAATCCTCCATTATTAGGTGCTCGGGAGCACCTCTATAAGAGCTGGGCTCTCTGTGTGCAGTGCTTAGGGGAATTACGGTATGCACTCTTTAGGCCGCACAGAGCCCTAAGAGCCCTGAATAAAGGAAATACAGTGTGCGCACCCGTACACCAGGCAGTACGGTAGAAGTCACACAAGCATGAGCCAGCTCTGGGTTGGTGCCAGGAAGCAGCTCGATGATTTTCTAACTGCAGTAGCTAATGCTGCTTTCAGATGTTATCCGGTAGATGGTAGACGGCAAACCGGATGTCATGTTAGTGGACGAGAGCAGGACGGTAAAATTGGATGAGGCTGGCAAACAATATCGGCAACGGTAGCGGTAGACGGCACTGCGGTCCAAAGTTAAAATATTTCAACTTTTGTCATCCTCCGCGATGGAATTTACAACCGGATGTTACGTTGCTACCTTGCACAAGGAGAAAACATGGCGGATATTGATAACGAAAAGAAAACATACACAAGGGATACACCAAGTGCAATTCTCCTTTCACTGTCCATATTGGAAGAATGACCACTAGAATTATTACATAAAAAAAGATGAAATAATTGTTTTAAATATATTTTATTTCATTTGTTGTAAACAATTCAACATCACCATAGCAACCTATCGTTATGCGTGGTTTGGTTTGTCGTCCTGCCTTCCGCTGGCGCCTGTTTGTTTTTCCCATGCTCTGTTCCCGTCCGCCGTCTACCGTCTACTACCGTCTGAACGCAGCATAAGTCAACGCATGAATTAAATAGCCTATTTTGTTCGGCGATTCTCTTAGTTGCAACAACACTGTGCTACCACAGTGCTTTGGTGTTAAGAGGTGGGGTTTTTAAAGTCAAAGTAGTTTCACTCACTACAATAATGCATATCCCCTACCCCACCCCTCAACCCGAGGCATGTACCTATAAGGCGCCTGCTTCTCCATCCTGATCTGATGGAAATTGCTATTAGTGTGCATTGCACAATTACACCTTCAATTGTGAAATCTTTCATAACATTCCAATTTAATTGGAAGTTTGTGGAAGAGTGTTGCTGCCTTCATGTGCTCGTACTTCCGAGTTTGACAGTCGTAAATATAACTTGTGTATTCAAGTAGGCTACCAAGGTGTACAGAGCTCCTTTGTGCTGCAATGGCAGAATAAAGAGGAAAATAGTCACATCAGTTTTGGAATTTATATTTTAATATGTTTGTTGGCTAAATGTTGTTGTGTATGCATGACATCTAAAAGTTAAACAGAGTGAGAATGTCACATCTTGGCATCTTGGGTATCATGTAAAATTGGACTTTTCCCATTTGTATTTATCACTTTATTGGGTCTTTCAAGCCCGTAATTACAATATTTCCTACATCATTTGAAGGCAGCATTGGCTTGCTACTGTCACTAGTCACTGTGTGGCAGACGGGCAGTGTAGAACAAGTGCGACAAATCTAGGAGATAATGAGGTAAATATTGGACCCACAGTGCAATTGTTTGGCTTCAGATCACATGGATTATGCTGCACGAGCTGTTTGGAGTCATATTATGGTAATTTTTGCCCGTTTTGGAACTCTAAGCGGTCTTTACACAGAGAATTTATCCCGACATAAAGCCGAAAATAAAATTGTATTAATTAATAAAAATTCGGTGTGAAGATGACATGCCGGTAAAAAAGGAGGGCTAAGTTATCCTGGCACTGACCCACCTCTCGACCTAGTAAAAAAGCCGGAGCAGAAACGGGATTTATTCAGTGTAAAGTAGCCTGAAGCCAAACAAATGCAGGTGCAAATGCCATGGTAACCATGGTAACCATTATGCGTAAACATTCTATCAGCTGTCCGTGTGAGTTACTTTGTAATCTACTGACCCACCTCACGACCGAGGAGAAAAGCAGGAGAAAAGCCCGACCTGACCCAAGCTGGAGAAATGCCTGTGCAAATGCCATAGTAACTAGTGGTGTAACGGAACGTAGTTGATCCGTGATCCGTACGGATCGCCCCCCACGGTTCGGCACGCATGTGAACCGCGGATTAATTGCAAAATTTAACCATCATAGTGAAATACAGTTTTACTGCCGCTGTTACTTCTTAAAGTAATAATTCCCTAAATCTCAATGCAGAGTTGCTGATCCGAAAAATTTTCCGATCCGTGACTCCAAACCGTGATACGATCCGAACCGTGAGTTTTGTGATCCGTTGCACCCCTAATAGTAACCATTGTAACAATCTGTGCCAGCAGCAGGTTTTATAGGTCACACGATATCATTTAATTAGGCTATTGATTGATTGATTTGTCATGTTTTCCGCCCGACATTTTGGCAGACAATATTTTTATTTGTCGGACAGCTGCAGATTTTACCAGCCAAAAGCCGGCAAATACCGGCTAATGGAAACCCTGCTTGTCTGCTTGTCTAATGTTTCATACTACAGTATTCCACAGTGTTCTACACGCTTCACGCTACCTGGAAAAGTGGACAAAAAGGGAGCATGTGTGACTCTTTGATTGAATGTGGGAAAGGGCATTTTCAATTCTTTTCTCAGATCAAACTCCTAAATTTCTTGCCCGTACTTGTAATGCACATATGTTCTTGAGGAAAAAAATCACCATAGAGTCCTGATGTAGTAGGCTGTCATTTAGACCCTGCACTGTGGTATCTCATATCATAGCTTTATTTTAGGATGGAGAGCCTGGATTTGGATTGATAATTTTGACCTTGATGACTGTTGTGGTGTATCATTCAATGACTCCTTCACAGGGCTGTGGGCTAGCTGTCATACACAACGTGCTTAAAAACCTCCTAATACCACCCATCTATTTCTCTGTCTCTCTGTCAGACCCGGGCTGGACCAGTATCAACCGAGGGGTTCTGATCTGTGATGAGTGCTGCTCGGTCCACCGTAGCCTGGGCCGCCATATCTCCATAGTCAAGCACCTGAGGCACAGCGGATGGCCCCCCGCACTGCTGCAGGTAAGGCTGAGAAGCGAGGAGAGAGGGAGTAGGTAACAGGGGCAGGGAGGGGCAGGGTCAGGGAGAGGTTAAGCCAAACTCAGGGGGAATGTCTGGGACGACACACCGGGAAAGAAAAAAGGCAAAAACCTGTCCCTGAGCACTGCCACAGGTAAGGACTAGTACAGAAACCTAGAATAGCACCGAGGCTGCATGTGCGTTCCCACTGTTTTTCCCATTGCATTTATTTTTTCTTCCAAAAATCTGTCCCTCTATCTATTTCTCTAAGTCTATATCTTTATCTCTATCTGTATCTCTATATGCATCATCTATCTACTGTATCTGTATTTGTGTCTGCCTTTATTTATCTGCATCTGTCTCTGCCTCTATCTATCTCTGTTTGTCTCAATCTCTATCTCAGTCTATCCAAAATACAGGTTGGCTAGCTGAGAACTTGCTTTTTCTGCCTCACACGCTATGCAGAATAATAGTGTACAGAGTTTCATGCTGTGCTTAAAAACATGCACTTTCCATTGTAATCAAGAGGGAAAAGATAAGAGTGTGGGGAAAAAATGCCTGTGGTGGACATGCAATCGCAATAAAGACACTAGCAAGTGGCTGGATTTGGCTGTAGCCCGTTACACCACTGCTATAGGTACGTCTATACTATGGTCATTTTAGTTTTGGTTCCACATCCAGGGCTCGACATAAGCACGGTTGCCCTCAATGTTGCGTGACGTCATGCACGTAACAGCGTCAGCTGTGATTGATGCACGTAGCAGCGTGAGCTGTGATTGATGCACGTAGCAGCGTGAGCTGTGATTGGTCCACTTCTGGATACAGACAGACAGACAGACAGACATACATACAGACGAACGCTGTTCTAGACGGTGTTGCCACACCGTAAAAGCACCAGAAGAAGAGTGCAGTGCACTATGAGAAAAGAGGAAGAGAGCATTCTTACCTCAGTGGTTAGAGCGGTGGCCCTGGCTAGGCTATGAGGAAGAAAAAGCATAAGTTAACAAGTGAGTCAATGTGGAAAAGTTGTGACAGTAAGGTTGAATAAAAAGTTTCTAGCTAGCTAGTCAGATGGAGGGTGATGCTGTAGCAAGCATGTAGCCTTCCTTGCAGAGTTGCCACTTACCAGTGAGCCCAAGATAACGTTATCCTGTCAGTGGGTAATATTAGCTTGGTAAACGGTGCCACCTAGTGATTTTGTAGGCTATGTTACATAGCGCCAGACTTCTAGTGAACGGGGAATCAGTTGGCTAAAATTATCTACTAGGCTAAATACATTTCCTCCAAATATGTAGATACATATTTATTTTAAAAAGTAATCAGAGCACTACCTGTTACTTGATGGATGTAGCCTACGCCACACTGTTTGTGAGATTACTGTAATTAATTTAAAAAATATATATATTTTGGTCTATTTTTATTAGTTTATATAATAGTTCTAACCATCATTGAACACATGTATACATTGATAAGAACCCTTACATGAGGAGAAAATAAATGTGATGTTAAAATAATACAGAAATAACAAATTATTTCAGGGCCAATGGCTTTAATGGCAGGGCCAGTGAATTTGCAAAGTTAGTGGCCCAGTTAGCCAGTGTAAAATTGTGCTCATTGTCAACCCCTGACATCCATTCCTGTTTCCAGTTGTGGTTCCAGTGCAGGGTGCAGTTCTAAAAAAACAATTAATTTAGAACTTACAGTTGCACGTTCTATAGGTGCTGTGGGCCTAACTCAACAAATTACCTGTGATCGTGGTAATTTTCTTGTTTCGTGGTGTGCCATTGTTGAAAAACTTTGTGTTTGTTTAAGATGGTGCAGACCCTGGCCAGTAACGGGGCCAACTCCATATGGGAACACAGTCTCCTGGACCCTGCCCAGGTGCAGAGTGGTCGCAGGAAACCCAACCCCCAGGACAAAGTCCAGTAAGTATACCTACAGGCTGAAAATACACAGAACACCTCTTTATCATAAACCTCCTCCCTATCAACTTTTCTGGAGGAAATTCATTTGTCTCAGCTGCATGGGAATTTTGATCTGGGGTATATTAGGAAGCGGAGAGGATAATGCGCCCCATTGTCGTACCTTATTGACCTCAAAGTTTTTCCGTAGCTATGGATTGTCCTCTTAATTATTCTTGCTCTCTGCCCATAGGGCTGTTTGTATAACTAGATACAGGATAGTTTTGTCAACCCAGTGGTTTTTGGGTGAAAAATGGCCGTTGGGGGGCCATGAGATCAGGAATTTGACCTGCAGGATAATTTCTTGCTCATTTCACTCACATAGGTCGAGTTACTTACACAAATGCGGAAGCACATTGAGCAAAGCCCCTGAAAATGTATACGCTTGCGTCTGTGTTTGTGAAACGAGCAGGAAACCAGTGGTGACCCATCATTTCTGGTCCATTCTGCAGATCAACTATCTCCACTGTCAGGAAGGGTTCCTACGGTGTTCTACAATGTCTGTAAAACTATGGAAAATAGAATTGACAATTTCCATGTTTTGATAAGTTGTTCTAATCTGGCTTAGTTTTGTCATATTGCCCAGCCACTATAAGCCTCATCATGCTGAACACAATTTTAAGATTTAGCCAAGGTCAAGAAATGAAGGTTTGGATGAAGTGATATTGTGAAATGGAAAATGTGTAGGAACCCTGCTCAGGTTGTGCTGAGGAAGGAC
The DNA here is from genome assembly GCA_900302605.1 of Rondeletia loricata. NCBI lineage: Eukaryota > Metazoa > Chordata > Actinopteri > Beryciformes > Rondeletiidae > Rondeletia > Rondeletia loricata. Next base: position 9,793 of record OMLI01092299.1, read on the forward strand.
GTTCTTTCAGGCATGTCTCTCCCTTCCATCTCCAACTATTCTGTTTTTACCTGGCATTTAACATCTTGCCCAGGGACTGCAGTGGAAAAGTAGCTACCCAGCTAACACTGGCATATTTACAGTGGTGGTACTTTGTCTCATTACTGTTGAATAATGTGCATTGTCCCTATTCAAATAAACTTAATAAAGTAAAGTGACGTCTTTTTTTATTTGAAAGGAGAATGGGTGGACTTTTTATGAGCTGAAGTCATTTGTCTGAAGAAAAGTACACGATTCATGCACTTCTACTGTAGCTCATACCATTTTTCTTCATGGGGGTGAGTTTGTGGCAGTGGGAACTGTCATGTTTGTCTAATCGATCGGAAAATGGGCATTGTTGAAGAATAGAACGACCCTCCCTTCACAATAGCTGAATGGACAGGTTTGCATATATGTATCTGCTTTGTTTCTGTGTTTGTATCTCAATGGATAGAGCACAGCACTAACACTGCCGGGTTTAGGGGTTTAAATCCCACAGGGGCCCTTACTAAAAAAAATTATGTTCGAAGTGGCTATAAAAAAAAAAAAGTACTTTGTTGGTTACCAAAATGTTTGCATGCAGAGCAAAACTAAAATGACACATTGAACTGGCCAGTAGTGGCAAACATTGTTTTATCCCCAGACTAACCTGTTTTTTTTCTTCTTCTTCTCCCCACCCCCCTCCCCCTGTCTAGTCCCACCAAGTCAGAGTTCATCAGAGCCAAGTACCAGATGCTGGCTTTTGTGCACAAGCTGCCCTGCCGCGATGACGACGGCGTTACTACCAAGGACCTCAGCAAGGTGAGGGGTCAAGCTTTCACAGTTCAGAGGCTAAAGGTCATGAGTTCAGGTTAATTAGCCTATACAGAGAGAGTCATACTGTACAAGTGCATGTGTAAGCACAAACACTGTTTTATTGTACAGGCTGGAGAGTGGGAGGCCTCAGACATCAACACACCCACACAGTTTCCACACTGATAAGACCCCTTGGCAGGAAATGATCTGAATGACACAGCAGGATGTAATAATGATCTTTAATGCTGTGGAGCTCCACTGGGCTAATAAGGGGATTCTCTGCCTGTTTCTCTCTCTCAAATTGTATTCCTCCCCGATGCTTAATCTTTCCACCCCTGTCCCTATCTCTCCCTCCTCTTTTTCCTCTCTCTTTCGCTTGAAGAGACACACATTGTGTGCACAGCCAGTAAGACTCAGCAATTACACTGCCCATCACTCACTGAAGCCCCTCTCTCTCTCTCTTGCTGTCCCTCCCTTTGTTTCTCTTTCAGCAACTCCACTCCAGTGTGCGGACGGGGAGTTTAGAGACGTGTCTTCGGCTTCTGTCCCTCGGCGCTCAGGCCAACTTCTTCCACCCGGTCAGAGAACAACATCTACTCGCTGACTCACTCCATCTAGCAATTAGCCACACAATTCAGTTCCTTTCCTTCTTCCTGACTGTGTGTATGTGTGTGTGTGTGTGTGTGTGTGGGTGTGTGTGCGCATACCTAACCCTCCAGGAGAAAGGCACTACCCCGCTCCATGTCGCAGCCAAGGCAGGCCAGATCCTGCAGGCTGAGCTGCTAGTGGTGTACGGTGCAGATCCTGGAGCGCCTGACATCAACGGACGCACACCCATGGACTACGCTAGGTACATGACAATAGACACACATAGATATACATCTACAAATAATAATACATTTGATTTGTAACACAAATGGTTTGTGTGTGTGTTCCAGGCAAGCGGGCCAGGTGGAGCTAGCAGAGCGGCTGGTAGAGTGTCAGTATGAGCTGACCGACAGGCTAGCCTTCTACCTGTGTGGCCGGCGCCCAGGTAACCCTCTGCACCTCTTCTCTTGCAGCCAACGTGCCCTTGAGCAGAGTAGGTGAGCGGAGTTGAGCGGACGGAAACCTCGCTCTGCGCTCACGGAGTGTGACTTTTCCCCCGCTCCAGTGCTCACGTCCTTTCGCCTGACAAGCGCTCCACTCCGCTCTGCGCTCAGAAGGAAAATTTGCCGCTCCAAAATCGCTCCATGCATATTTTGTTTTCATAAATAATTGAAAAACATTTATCTACTTTTGGTAGCCTATGGTTTGTGTTTGAAGTTTTGAAACGGAACCGAATGAAGAGGAATTGTAATATACATTGTGATTAATCAACCAAGGGCATATTGTAATAATCATTATCTTAAAGTGTCATGCTTTCTCGACACATGTCGTTTGAGATTCCACAAAGAATCTTTGCTTGTGGAGACAACGTTGCCACACTCCCTTTCCTGCTCATTATTGACATTGTCTTTGTCTTTTATTTTAATTTGGCACCTGTACTTGTTAACAGCTACTTTCATAAAGTATTTGGCAAACTCCATGTTTGATGGTTAGACAACGACTAATGCATGCTGGGTCACTCGCAATCGCATGCAGGCGGTGCATGCCACGTGATTTGAGCGCAATCCGAGCGATATGGAGAGGCCGCTCCGGAGCGCGCTCCAGTCATTGGGAAAACTCACTCAGCGCTCCAGTAAAATTCGGCCCGCTCCACTCCGCGC
>OMLI01092301.1:0-13225 GCA_900302605.1 Rondeletia loricata
CTCTCTTTTGTTGAGGTAAATAGAGACAGGCCATTATTTCTTTCTACCAAAAGATAATATACTACTACTACTACCACTAATACTACTACTGATGATGATGATGATAATGTTAATAATAATGAGGAATATCTGGCTGAAATAATCACGCAAAATAATTAACTACTACTACAAAAAGTTACAACAATTTTTAAAATTTATTTTTAATAGCATGCTGGATCAGTCTTGCAAACAAAGCATCAAAACGGAATGAAACAAAAACCAAAAAAAGCTCTGTCACCTATTGACTAACAAATAGGAGCAATGCTGCATAGCAATCCAAGCAGTAGAGTTATGTTTGTTAAATGAATTTCAAGGATTTTGCGCCAGTAGCTGTGTCCATGGCAACATGAAACATGTCAGCATGTTCCACTACATGCATTGTCACTCTTTGGTTATATATTTTGTGATATTTTGGTACTTGTAATGATAATTTAGGCTATAAATATTGTATGAATGTAGACTCCTTTCTGGTAATTCCGCCATATTGTTTTACCCAGCTTTCATTGGCTTTATTTATGAATACATACAACACTCCCCAGCTATTGTTACATCCACTATTTGAGACCCGGTCATTATTGGACGTTTGACGTTATGTGTATTCTCCTATTTAACAGGGACGGTTGAACGAATTAATGTCCCAAATCCGGATGCAGAACCACTTTGGGGCAGTGAGATCAGAGGAGCGCTACAGCGTTGACGCAGACCTTCTCAGAGAAATCAAACAAGTGAGAGGCAGGGCATCGACACAGTGCATCTTCATTGTGTAATTCATACACATGTACTTCACACCTCACTTCAAGCTAGTCATTTAAACTCCATGATTTGTGTTTGTCTGCTTTGTGTTAATGTGTTGTAGCTTTCTAGGCAAGGTCTGTCTTGAAAAAGAATTTTGGGACTCGCTGGTTTAAGTAAAATAAAACAGATTTCTTCCCCCCTCTCCTCTCACCCTCAGCACTTGAAACAGCAGCAGGAGGGTCTAAGTCACCTGATCAGCGTCATCAAAGATGACTTGGAGGACATCAAGCTCATAGAGCACGGGCTGAGTGACAGCGGACACATGAGGGGAGGTATCCTCAGCTGAACACCTGCCCTGCCTACCCTACCTAACACACACACACACACACACACACTTAGACTCTCTCTCCTTCTCAATATCAGCCCTCTGCAAAGTGACATGCCTTTCATCCCGAAACGTTTTAATGTTCTTTCTGATACTCTTATTTCCTTAAACATGCACTCAAGAGTGAACTTGTTGAGACAACCCCAGTGCACTAAATGGTGTTGGGTTAATGCAAGCGGGAGTTTTGTTTTATTTCTTAAACCAACCTGTTGCCTTTAAGTTCCGCTTGGGGGGGAGAAGATATGTGAACACACTTGTCAGAAAGATAAATCTGGAGTAGTTGCTCTCTTTATTTTCCAATCAGCAGTCAGTTTCTATTCAGGAAATGCCCACTTTGGTAGGTTTATCAGAACTTTGTTTATACAATCCTTATCCCACTATCTGTACCAGCATAACTAGAAGAAACAAATGATTGGTTAATCTGTGCATTCTGGAATGACAGAGAGGCTCAACAGTGTCTAATAATAGCTTGCGTCCCGTATGTCAGATTATGGATATACGACTATGAATGTGACTGGCGTGTAAACCGTTTGTGGGATTGAATGTGTGATGTGATTGAACATGTTGTAAATACATATTTTTGTTGCTTTGACTTTTTTTATGCTGGTTTAAGAATATTATTAAAATTTCATTCAAATTGAGAACTGTTCCTTGAATCCATCTCTTTCCTTATGTACATATGGGAAACCCACCTGTGCCCATTTTACAGTGCCATTCTCTTGACTGCCCATCTGTATCCCTTATTATTTATGTGAATATGCAAGGGTTGGGTACACCTACATTATTTTGGAAGCAATATGAGACATCTCTGGTTCCCTGGGTTCACCACTTTAGATAGACTTTATTCCTATCTAAATCTCAAAGCATGGTTAGTCCAGTTCTATGCCTAGTTAATTTCAGAGTCCTTTCCCCATCAGAGTAGGGCTGATAGGATTCATGTCCTGGATTCACATCCCCATAGGGATGAAAGACTGATTGGCAGTTGAACTGATTAAGCAGCTTTCAGACAGATTATATCCCATTTTGCAGTAGGGTCATCCACATCCCTAGGGTCTGAATAACAAAATGGTTCAGTATATATGCTGAATCTTACTGTGCCTCCCCAGGCAGTCCTGTACTTTCAGTTATTAAGTTTCACTCAGACATCATGATTTCTGGAATTTAACTAAGAGAGAAGAGCCCCTGTTGTAGTGGAAATTCACAAGCAACAATCACAACAGAGTGTCTTTTACTGGTATTTATTGTATTTGCAAATAGGCACAGTACCTTCAGCAACCACGGGCGCTGTCTCGGGTAATGAGCGCAGGGCAGCAGTCACAACAGTCAAGCTTTATACAGTTCTCCAATATGCTGAGTCATGCTAAGTCTGGGCGTGCTTCTTCTGTAGCAGATTAGCTTCTGTCAGTATTCTGTGGTCCAGGCGGTTGAGGCGAGCAAAACAAGTCAAGACCGGCTAGATATAGGGAACTGAGACATCTGTGCACGTACAAGATATCTCAGTTCTAGGAACTTGTCTGCTGTGGTTAGTTTCCAGTTAACATCACGGTCAGACAAGGGGCATATGTTAATTGTCTGTCTGCACACATCTGCTATATTCATATTGATACAATGTTGCAAAGCACAATAGTATATTTTCCACCACACCTGTACTACCTGCCAGTCAGGGAGCACACAAAATCCCCCATACAGTAGCCTACATAAAAGCAGATCCAGCAGGTGGTAGATGGGGTGATGGTGGGTGAGCAAGCAGCCAAGCACGCAGTGAGCAAAGCAGACAGGTATGTTTTCTCAGTTTAAATAGGCTGCACTCATAGTAGAAGATGCTGTGATTGGTGTGTGGCAATACACGCTAGGGGCGAACATAGGTCAGCTGTCATCAAGAGTTTCCTGGCTCAACTTGCTACACTCATTTGTCTTTTCAATGGCCCTAAAAAAGACCTGTTTTCACCAGTCATTTTTAACCTTTTGGGGTCAGATGTCAACAGCAAGACTATTTCAAATTAAGAGTTTTTCTCTAATGCAAGGCTTTGTATCCACTTTAATTTTACACACAATCACAAGACCTCGCCCCCTCTAATTTCAGAAGTTCTCACTGCATACTCCATCCTTCTCACAAAAAACATGAAAGGCAAAGACATCACATTTTCAATGTATTTTATGCATAACTAAACAGTTGATCATCATTCAATTCTACCCAACCCTTAAAATACACCCTTAACCTCCTTTTGCATGAAAAAATCTAGGAGGTAGAAAATAACTAAATGCTGAAAATGTAAGCACCGCGAGGTTGCGCCTGGCCAATCAATACGCACTAGGTCACTGCCCTATGGCCACATTGTGTGCAAACATGGACAAGATGCTAATGATCATTCAAATCTCCCCAGACATGGTGATCCCGGTGAACGAGTGTACCCCAGACAGTACTTGGTGTTCTCTATGCAGCAGCTCAGCAGGGACCCCTAACATGGTGCTGCTCCAACTCTACACGTGGGCAGTGAGGTCCACCAGCCGGAAGGCCTCCATAAACTCATTGATGTCGATGCTACCATCCTTGTTGAAGTCAATGCTAAGGGCCAGGTCTGCAATGGCCTCATCACTGATCTCTGTCTTAAGATGGGAGCTCAGGAGTTTCCAGGTCTGACGGAACTCCTCAAATGAGATCAGGCCTAGAAGGAGACAGGGAGAGGAAGAGGCCTTAGTTGTATACTGTGCAAATTTGTTACATTAAAAAAGTGAATTTAAATAATTGTGTCTCACTTCAGAGTCTCAAGAATATGAACATACGTTTTTGCTCATTCACTTTCAGTCGGGCTTAGAATGTCCAGGTGTTTTATGAACATCATACTTTTTAAGTACAGAATCTCCAATTGCCCACCGCAGAGATTTACGCATGTATCTGAAGAGTATGTCATCCATTTCTATAAAGCCCTTGATAGTAAGCCCCCTCAACATGCGGGGGTATTATATTCCCTACAGTTGAGAGGCTTGGAGAGAGGGTCAGATGCTGGGAATAGATACTGTAGAGAAGGGCATGGACCTAGTATTTAGGATCTAGGCTAAGCTGCTTACTGACCTGAGTGATCTGTGTCTATGATTCGTAAGATCGTCTCCAGGTTGGAGTGGTTTTTGTACATGGTCTCCAGGATACTGGTATTGGAGATCTGTCATGCAAGAGACAAATTATATGTTTACTATAGTGGACGGAATAACCATATTGATGCCATTCGATTGTTTACATCTCAATTTTGTGTTTGCATGTGTGTGAGGTGGAGGAACAGGATGAGAAAGAAAGAATCAGACAAAGAATCAGACACACACACACAGATACTAGCTGGATAAGACGGACCTCTGGCTTGGGCTCAGTGATGGAGAGCTCCCTGATCCACTGCTGGTAGTCCAGCATACCATCCTGGGTGCTGTTGACAAGCTGAGAGCGCAGCACCCTCCAGGGCAGACCCAGCTTCAGTACCCTCTCCGTGGCACTGGCCCAGTGCTTTAGAGAGATCATACCTAGGAGACAGACAGGCAGACAGAGAGGTGTCGTTAACGGAATCATTTTTGAGCCATGATTTACATTTTGATACACAGCCACTAGATGGTTGTGAATAAGCACTCTTCTGCTGTGTATGACTTGGGTTTCAGAGGACTTCCTGATCATCTCAACATGCACTGACTCAGCAAAGTCCTGACAGCAATTGTGATGTGGAGAATTCTGAGTCTAGCTTGCGTGCGAGAGTTTAAAAAAATATAGCTAGTATACTTGATTTACTTTGCCTTTCATGTTGGGTTTTGTTTTTCAGGCTATTCAAGTGCCAGGTATGTTAGACAGATATAATGCAAAGTGTGAAAAATCACCATCGCTTATCTATTTACAACAGTTGTTTTGCCTGGTTTAATACCTGTGTTTTCAGGGTCGTATTCCTGGAAGGCACCGATGAGATAAGACTTACGTGCAAACAGCTGTTCCCTCAGCGCTCGCAGAGCTGATCTCTCTGTCTGACCAACACTGACAAAGAACAAATGGAGAATAAACAGTCTTCTATCTTTTTATCTAAAATGTCTAAGAGTTGAGTGTGTAGTTTCTTCATGTGCCTTTGTCTGAGCGTGAGGTCTCGGCTGGTCCGGCTGGCCTGGTACTGAAGGAAGTGGGGAACCAGATCATGGCCCATTCTGATGTAGGCTCCTCTGTTACTGCCCACCTCATAGTAGTTAGATGCTGAAAATATAGTCAGCACCTGGACACAACAGAGGACAGTTGGGACTGCACAATACATGGTGCTGTGACTTTTGTAATGCAGTTGGTTTGTAAAAGATTGTTGTCAATGGGGAAAACACTAATATATGATGTGCTTGGAGGAAAAATGTCATGTTCTTGCAGTCATCAGGTTACATTGTTTCCTGACAATACCACTGAATAGCTGAAAGTGCTTGTTTCAGTAACCAGTATTCTACCTCATGCCTCTGTATGCTCACCCTGCGGTTGTGGCAAAACTCATAGCCATCCTGTTTGCACTCATGGGAGCGGATGAGAAGCTGGAGGTTATGTCTCCTTAACACTTCCTCTGTGACATCTGGCCCCCAGTAACAGCCTCCGCCTCGCACGTTATTGGGCATGCAGCCGTCCTGGGGCATGGGGTCACTCCACAACATGTCCACTATCTGAATGGCCAAAGGAGATCAGTGATACTAAGGAACTCTACACTGTCAACTGACCCCCCAAAAGAGTGTGCATCTCAAAATGAGTATGTGGATGCTCAATCTGGCACAGCTGACAAAAGAATACAATCCAACGAGATCCAGTGTCCTTCCTCTCACTTACTTGTTTCCACTCATGTCCATCTGTCTCCATTGTTTCTCCAGACTCTGGGTCTGAGTCAGAGGAGAGGGACTTCTTCAGGTCTCCATAGGACTGGTTGAACCCGGCCTGCCTGCGCCTCCTCTTTAGCTCCTCTTCCACTGAGCTCACGGACAGGTTGTGGAGAGAGCGGTGCTGGAGGTCATGCCTGGGACCCAGGACTGGGCTGTGGTGGGTCAGAGAACGCACCTGGCGCCGGCCTTCCACTGGTCCAGAGTCCTGTTCTTTGTTGTCCATATTCTGAGACCCACTGCCATTGATTGCCTGACAGCTCTGCTTAGCTGGCCTGAGGGCTGACACATACTGCACACATTCACAAACAGACATTACATGCACACATAGATACATGGTTGGATTTTTTAGGGGAAGAATAATATTTCTGGATTTGCTGCTTATCCAAGGTCCATACTCATTTGGTGTTGTTGGGAGCCCCTCTTACTTTATGCCTGTCCACTCGGGCTATTATGTTAAGGTCTGTAGTGTCAGAGATCCCTCCATGCACAATCAGCACCTTTTGATCAATCACTGTGGCCAGAGGCAGCCAGCTGAAGATCTCCTGGAGAATCTTCAGGATCTTCTTGCCGTGAACCTACCGACCAAGTCAAGCAATGGAGGCTTACTGTATATTTCACATACAATTAGGGGAATGATTATTCTGAACTTCTAATTCTATTCATTTGACAAAAATGTTCATTTAGGGTATTGATACACATGGCATTTTTGGTCGGCATTATCACCTTACATAATCTACTAAACTAGATCAAATAAAGACCCATGTCCTGCAAGCAGAAGTTAATCCACCGTCATTCTGTGCCAGCTTGCTAACCTGTTCCAGTGCCATAACCCCACTTTAGACAACACCTTCTCTCCACATGGGAGTCAGGCTTGGTGCAGCTGTCTCGCTGACTGTTTTGGCAGAGAAATAGTATGTAATCTCCTCAGGCCACAAGGAGATAAAGTGACCCACATCACACATACTGAAATAGATGCAGTCTGGAAGGGGCCCCTGGTATGGTTACATTTATACATGCTGGCTGAATGAGGTAAAAGCAGAATTGCACATGGGTCTTCATGGAGATTAGAATAGGCTAATGTTGGCTGAGAAGAATATAGTGCCTGTGTTAAAGTGACATGCACAAGACCTACCCTATATTTTCCCAGTACTTCTTTGGTAAAACCATATCTGGAATAAATACAGGAGGGATAGGCAGATTAGCATTCATACCACTTGTAGGTTGTTGAGGTAGGATATAGTCAGGACACAACTACCAAATCCCCTCTAATTGCATAAAGCCATCTATAAGTATACTGTGAGGAAAATACAAAACAAAACTAATACTAAACAAAAATACTTCAGCAGAGGCAGAACAAAGCACCGAATGTAACTGAACTGCCTTAAAATGATCGAGAGAAAAAGAAAGCGAAGGTCTGTGTGGGCTAATCTGCCAAGCCCACCGCAGGTTAACGATGTGATCCTCATGGTTCCCTCTGTTCAGATGGACATCATTGGGATAGACCAGCAGGAACGCAAACAGGATGAGAAGAATCTCCAAGGAATATTTGCCACGATCCACAAAGTCTCCATTGAAGACATAGGGTTTCTCAGAGGAGGGCAGGCCATTCTGGACAGGTTAAGTTACAGTGTTAATTAAACAATGTTAATTAAAATCAAATGAAAAACGGGTTATCCCTCACTGAAAATACTGTATGTTATGCCAGACGTGATCATCATTGTTAGCCTACCAAAGAGTGATTTGATCTGTTTACACACCTTATAGAATACCAACAGTAGATCTTCAAGGTGCCCATGTAAATCTCCTGGAACAAAACAAATAACAATGCATAAATATTTGTTGGCATTATGCATGAGAGATAGTTGTGAGTTCATACTAAGAATTCCTATCAAGAAATACAGTAGGAATAAAAAGACATGTACGAGAAAATATCAGAGCAAAATGTGGCTATACAAGAGGCCTGCTATTGTGTACCACATATGGTGATCTCCTTGGTGTGGCAGGTGGAGACATGACTGATATTGGGGAGAATTCTTAGTAGCCTCCAAGTTTCTCCAAGAAGCTGCAGAACATATCGAGAATGGAGCTGCTACTAGGAAAAAAAACACACAAATAAATGGGCCGCTATTTCCAACAATGGGATACAATGAGCACTTCTGTCTCTAACTTGTGTTTATGTCTGTGTGTGTCCTTCTATGAGTGTGTGTCTCTGTATATGTAAATGTCTGAATGTGAATGTTTGTGTCAGTGTGTGTATCTGCCATCTGCATGCTTTGTGTCCCTGTGTACCTACTTGTTTGTGCCTGAAGGCTTCTACCAGCTTCGATGCCCCACAGATAGTCATGGGAAAGGTTAGACGGGGGCCAGTGTAGATGTCAGGTACCTCAATACTCTTGTAGCACATGTTTCTCTCCCATTCTATGTCATGACAGATGTCATTCTCACGAAATATGTGAGAGATAAGATTTCCTAATATAAAGAGAGAGAAGGAAAGAGAGGGAGATAAATTAACAGAGGAAAGCCACGTCATGTTCCTCACCAGTTGGTAGATTGGCTGAGCTCAGATTAGCTCACTCTGTCAGTAATATAATGGAACCTATACGTAACTCAATGAATTAAAGAGGGATTGAGAGGCATTGTCTTACTCTCACTGCTGGCTGGGGTGAAGTGCTCCATCAGGTAGCCAAAGAAATTGTAGAGCTGCATAGGCAGGGAAAGGATTATTTGGAAATTAAAATGTATTCGTAGCATCAAATAAATTGGTTTGTCTAAAGACTAATAGAAAAAATTGCAGTTAAATCGATAAAGGAAACATTTTCAACCACCATGCAAGACGGTCATTCTAGGTATCTAAATGCCCACAGTCCTGTTAAGAGCAGGTAACTAGTTACAGTGTATATTTAAGATTGACTCATACTCTACATGACTGTGTAAATATTTTCATATGATGTGCTATATGTTATACTCTATCTCTCCAATCTCACCTTGATCTGGTCCTGTTCTCCTGCATATTCAATAGACTGGAAGATGTTCCAAGTGCACCTGCGTCTCACCTCCAGCCGTGCCACATACTGACGGTACCAGCGTTGGATCAGCAGAGCTGCCCCGATAGCTGGAGGAGGAAGAATGGAAGAGAGACAGGAAAAACGTGGTCATGATTATGTTGATGCAATCTTCCTCTTCCTCTACAATGACATTCAGTACCATTCTCTATATCAAATCTAGACTGGAAGACTCACCAGTGGCAGCTTCACAGGTTGCATAAAATAAGAGTAGAGAGAACAAGTCTTACCAAACACTGCTAATCAAGATTTATATTTCACGGATCTGCAATGTAATTTTGAGCACAAGCAGTGTGACTAAATGATGGAATCAAAACCATATTTACCTGGAACTGAGAGCTTTGCTATAAAATGAGATAATAACATTAACATTGAATTAATGTAATGAAAAGGAATCAATGTTTATAATAAATGGATAGTGATAATTATTCTCCCTATCTATAAAATTTATTTGCAAACCTAGAACCTTGACTTTTCACTAAAATTATTCTGGTAAAAGCTTTACCTCTTTCGCATTTCTTCAGCTGTTCTGATTTTGCCATGCCACATCCCATGACCCTTTGCTCTTTTCACTGACACAGACAAAGACACATTCACATATGCTTGAGTTTGAGATCTTTGAGCTTGTGTTTTGGGAATAGGCAATAATACAATAATAGATCTGTATATATAATCAATATATATATTTTTTATATTCTGACCACAGAATGCACAAATATGAACACATGATCAGCATTATGATGCTTGGCTGTATCAATAATAGCCATATGGCTCATGATTAGGGATTATTCTACTATTCCATCCATTTCACCACAACATAATTTATTTTACATTAGAAAAATCCTCAAAATATGAGATCCTTTATCTTATTTAATCATAGACAGCAAAGAAAAACAAAACAAAACAATTACTTAGATTGTGAAAGCATGGATAGAATAAATGCCATTTGCACTTGAATTCACATTCAAGAGGTTTATCAAAGTAAAGTGTTACCAAATCTATTCTTTGACAGGAAAAATGACAGTCCCACAGTCAAATAGAAATGCAGCACCAGAATGGCCCAAAGAAGCCTTACCTGGCCACGTTACCTTTCTCTCATTCCCACCCTCAGTTCTTCAGCATCTTCGGAGAAACCTTGCCATTTTCCTTTCTACAATCTTGCCAACTATACAGATGTAATTTGAGAAAAAACTGAAATTAATGAGTTATCTCTCAGACATATCCATTTCCCAGGCACAGCACATGTTGTTCCAGTGGCTGTAGTGTTGTGCTTGAATAGGCAATGCCTTGGACATGCTCCCTCTGTAGCTACAAGCTCTCAGCCACCACAAACTCACACTGGCCAAGGGTTGTGAATAGCATAGCCAATTGTCTTGGACAAGCCCTGTGACCACTTCAACAAAACAACAAGATGCAAGTGGATTAGGATTAAACCTTACTACGCCTGGCATCTACCCTGAATAAACAGATAAAGGCTCTGATAAAGGGCAGCAACTGTTTAGAAACTAGACTTAGGGTGTGCTCGTCATCAGTCTGATTCACAACAATATACAAATTAACACATCACAACTGGTCTTGACTGACAGTTCTCCATCAAACAGGCAAGATTGCAGCATTTGTGACACACCGCCTAGAATGCCTAGACTTAGTAGGTTTGCAGCATTTGAATTAGGGGAGGAGGTGCTGTCTGCCAATCTGGATCCAGTATGACTTATTCAAATTAATTCAAGAAATACCTTATTATCTAGTGCATTTATTTGAGCAGTATAAAGCACATTATTCTTTTTCCGAGACATAGTGCATTTGGAACACAATACTAACTAAATTAGATTATGGCAACTATTCGCCCCAATATTCTTTCTATCATAAACAGCTAATTGACCGGCTCCGTTCCATCACATTTCAAATGTGCCATGCAGCCTCTTCTTTAAAAGCCTAGTCTGGACCCTTCCATTCTCAATAATTATGTATACCTACAGTGCTGTGAAAAAGTTTGTACCCCCCTTGAGTTTTTGCACAATTTGTTGGGCTACAAAAGGATTTAAAAATAAATTTTTAGGAAATTTTTCATCTGAGACCTATACAATGTTTACTATTACACTAAAGTAATAAGAAAATTCTATATATTTTTATGACGTTAGACATTTTAAATAATTTTAAAATAGGGTGTGCAAAAGTAAGTACACACCTTGTTTCCTTAGAGCTCAATTGTGTCACTGACAAATATTTGATCAACATTTCATAACTTATGCTGCTCAGATGTCATATTCAGGTTGTAGCTATAGGTTTTGAACATTATTTGCCATTCAAAATTGTAGTTATTTAGCCTTTTTAGCCAACAAAATCTCAATGGATTTCAGGGTGTGGGATGGATACGCAAAGCAAAATAAAACAATTACATGAGAGCAAGTCTGCAAAAAAATCACATTTTTCATAGGTGATTTAAAGACACTTATTTTGCTGGTCTAATTTCTTAAGACAAAAGAGTCTAGACAGCAGAACCACCACAATCTCGCAGATCTTTGGCTGTGTGCTAGCTCATATGGGGTTAAAAGTTCTGTAATGTAGCTTGGGGCCAAATGTTGCATAAATTATTCTGTCATATTTCTTATCAGTTTATCCTCAGTTAGCCAGTCCACAGACTGGATTTCAAATAAATGATAAACCCCTAGGTTATATTTTAGCTGTTTTAGCCTAAACGGATTTCTAAGATTTCTCTGCAAGACATTTTATACTTAAAAAAAAATATCAGATTTCTTTTGCACACTTCCAAAGGCCAATTTCATTAATGGTTCTGCTATGAACACAACAATCATAGGCCAGACAAATAATTTACTCTACTGTAGCCAAGCACTGAAAAATATGCATTTTCAGTTTAATTTCCTGCTAAAATAAAGTCTCTTAATTTTTTTGCATCACAGGATCCTTTTAGCTTTCGGATTATTTCATAGACCTACAAATATTATCAAGGTGCAGATTCACATTTATCTGATTGTAGTGAGTGTCAAATTTTGCTTAGTGAATGTTTGTTGGTAATTAAATCCAGATGATTAAAATAAACAGTGACGAAAAGTAACCATCTTTCTGATCTCCCTGGCCTTTGTATAATGAAACACATTTCAAGAATGTCTGTTGTGTTGTCTGTTTGTGTAATAGATGTCCTGAGCCTCCAGCCTGGTTAATAAGAAGGAGGGTGGTGTTGGTGTGTTCTGCTGGCAGGCAGCCAGTAGCAGCATAGCATAACAACCCAGAGTGAGTGTCCAATAACTGACCTCTTTCCACAGCTGAGTCACAGCCTGGGCTCAGAGCTGTATTAATGCATGCACGTGTCTGTGCCCATGCTCCAAGCACAGCAATCCTGTGGAGGGGGCAAGTTAAAAATCAAAAGTCACAAAAGGGTGTGACTGAAGTTTCCCGATTTTGAAAATAAAGGGTAGATTGTAATATTATATGCTGTCAGTTTTTTAAACTTTTAAAGCACTTTGTGTTGCATTCACATTCACTACTGTTACATTAATTTGTGTTAAAAGTCCTTAAATTCCTTAATAGGCAATATTTCCTCAGTGGCGCAGTGTCAAATTTTTATACATTCGAATAAATCCAGATTATTAAAATAAACAGTGACGAAAAGTAACCATCTTTCTGATCTCCCTGGCCTTTGTATAATGAAACACATTTCAAGAATGTCTGTTGTGTTGTCTGTTTGTGTAACATCTGCAACATGCATCCTCCACAGTCCTCCATCTGGGCACAAAAGGTCTTTGTGATCCTAGCCAGGAGCAGCTGCTAGTGGTATGACTCCCAATGTTACTACAAGAAGGAAGCGGTGGGAGATGTCTGATACTCAAGGACTTCATTCATTTATTACCCCACAATGACCTCAAATGTGTGTGTGTGTGTGTGTGTGTGTGTGTGTGTGTGTGTGTGTGTGTGTGTGTGTGTGTGTGTGCGTGTGTGTGTGTGCATACCTCTCTGGTATTGCTACATTTGCAATGAAATATGCACAGAACATGATTGATGCCACAAAGATATGTTTGGGAGTTATCTTGTTGCCTGGTATTTCTACTCTTGGGACCAACTGGTGCGTGTTTGCATGCATGTTGACACGTGTGCATGTGTGTTCATGGGCACATGC